>CM076572.1:63868982-64071833 GCA_034641835.2 Pinus albicaulis | reverse complement strand
AAGCTGGGACACATTGCTGCATATTGTCATGCAAGGAGGAGTAATTCAAACCAACAAAAGATGCAAGAGAAGATGAAGGGATATTTCTAGGATATGCATCCAAAAGTAAAGGGTACAGGTGCTACAACAAGACTCTTCGGAGAATAGTTGAATGTATTGATGTGAGATTTGATGAAGAACTTCCAAATAATACAAGAAATACAGACTGCTGCAGTTCATCAGACAACCATGAAGAAGAAGACCAGAATGTTGATGAAACAAGCAAGACAATAGAAGATGCAGAGCTGAGCTCGAAAGCCCCCTCAAGATACACTCAGAAGAATCATCCTGAAGATCAGATCATAGGAGACAAGAAAGCAGGGGTCCAGACAAGAAGGCAACTAACAGAACAAACTGAAGAGGTATACATAGCCATGCTGTCACAAATAGAGCCAAATAAATTTGAAGAAGCCAGCAAGGACAAGTCTTGGGTAAAAGCAATGAATGAGGAATTGGACCAAATTGAAAAGAACAATACCTGGGAACTAGTTCCTAGACCAATTGAGAAAAATATCATTGGTTCAAAATGGGTATTCAAAAACAAAATGAATGAGCAAGGACAAGTAATCAGAAATAAAGCCAGAATAGTCTGCAAAGGATATCCACAAGTCGAAGGACTTGATTATGATGAAACATTTGCCCCTGTAGCCAGAATGGAAGCTATCAGAATGTTCCTGGCACTTTCATGCTACCAGAATTTCAAGGTATATCAAATGGATGTAAAATCTGCATTTCTGAATGGAGACTTAGAAGAAGAAGTCTACATGGAACAACCAGAAGGCTTCTCATTGACAGACAAAGAAGATTATGTGTGCAGACTGAAGAAGGCCCTATATGGACTGAAACAGGCTCCTCGTGCTTGGTACTCAAGATTGGATAAATATTTGCAAAAACAAGGCTTTAAGAGAGGTGGAGTAGACATTAATCTATATATAAAAGCCCATGAAAATTAACTCCTGATTGTTGTTGTATATGTTGATGACATTATGTTTGGAAGCAACAAAGATGAACTAGAAAAAGGATTTGCAGAAGAGATGAAATCAGAGTTTGAAATTTCCATGATTGGAGAGCTCAGTTTCTACTTAGGACTTCAAATTCAGCGAAAGAACACAGGCACATTCATCTCACACGAAAAGTACTTAAAAGAAATGTTGAAAAAGTTCAAAATGGAGGACTGAAAACCTGTGTCAACTCCCATGATCACGGGATGCAAGCTGTGTGTTGATGATGGGTCTGCAGATATAGATCAAAAACTCTACAGATCTATGATAGGAAGCCTGTTGTATCTTACAGCATCAAGACCAGACATCATGCTAGAAGTAGGACTAGTGGCTAGATATCAAGCAACACCTAAACAAAATCACCTTCTTGCAGTCAAAAGAATATTCAGATATCTACACGGAACTACACAGTATGGGTTTTGGTATCCTAAAGGAAAAAGCTTCACTTTGACAACATACACAGATGCAGATTGGGCCAGCTGTGTAGATGACAAGAAAAGCACAAGTGGAGGTGCTTTCTATCTAGGAGAAAGTCTGGTGGTATGGTTAAGCAAGAAACAAACATCTATCTCTCTGTCTACAGCAGAAGCAGAATATATAGCAGCAGCAACATGTTGTACACAAGTCATGTGGATGAAGCAAACTCTTCAAGACATGAAGGTAAGCATTGATGAACCTATCTCAATTAAATGTGATAATACAAGTGCTATAAGTATATCTAAAAATCCTGTGCTTCACTCAAAAACTAAACATATTCCAATCAAGTATCATTTTCTCCGAGAACAAGTGGCTCAGAAGATAGTAAAACTAGAGTATGTACCAACAAAAGAACAGACAACAGATATATTTACCAAACCACTTGCTAGAGAGCCATTTGAATATTTGAGAGACAGATTAGGGGTAGTATCTGTAGATGCTACTCTCTGATTAGAAGAGAAAGCACAGTTTCAGGGGGAGAACAGAAACGAAAATATCATTCTCAGGGGGAGATCAGTCAGCAAGGAAAGCATGAAAACAGGTCCTCAGGATCAAAGGGATTATGGCAATAATACTTTCAGCATAAAAGAATAAAAAAAAACGCAAAATGGTCTATCGTGCAGCAGAAGAATAATGAACCCGACGCGTATCCAATCCAAAGTTTGGAGCAGCAGCGTACAAAGTCAAGAAATTTTAGGAAATGCATGAAATATTCAAAAAGGAATAAAAACACAGCATCAGAGAATGGAAGCTTCGTAAAAAAAAAAATTCGAAATCCTTGCCATTGATGTCAAAGGGGGAGGAAGAGCAAGCAACAGTAGGAAGAGCAAGCAACAGGAGAAATGATCCTAACAATAAAACAAAGGAAGAGTATTGCCATCAATGCCAAAGGGGGAGACTATTGGAAATGTTGTCATTGATGGCAAAGGAGGCAGCAAAGACAGAGATAGACAAAGGAAGCAGCGAATATAAAGACGGAGCCATTATCACAGCAGTAGAGGCAGAAGCAGAACGACAGAGGCAGAGGCAGAGGCAGAGCCGTTATGTAATTCCGAGAATCATACCCCAAGCCGGGCGTTATTTACACATATATAGACAAACCTTATTCCGGGAATTGTATAACCCAAGCGGCAAACTTACATATATGGGGAGCGCATCATATAAACAAAGGTCAAAGCATAAATATATATATAAGCGGAGCGCTTTATAAATAAATAACCTAAGTACCATATGATGGGACCCGTATGAATCGCATCGGAGAAAAAGTTGGCAGCGGATCACATAAACAAAGACTTGCGATTCCAATTGAGAGCCCGGACCCGATGGGCGTATAAACGATGGTTGATATATATTTGAATTTCGGCCTAATCGCATCAGAGCATCGCAGTATGGGCCTATCAGAACATACGACCAAAACTTGCGATTGCGATTGAAAGCCCGAACCCAATGGGTCTATAAGTTATGTTTTTAGAAGTTTGAATTCCGGCCGAATCGCATCGGTAAAATGCAGTGAACAGTGGTCAATCGCATCGGAAAGAGATAGACCGTCAGAACATATATTAAAAGACTTGCGATTGCGATTGAAGCCCGGACCTGATGGACTTATAAACTATGATTAATAAGTATTTGAGTTCCAATCGCATCGGCAAAGAACAGTGAACAGTCTTCAATCGCATCGGAGCAAGGCAACTTGCGATTGCGATCAATCGCAATCGGAAATCGCTGAGGAGAAATATATTGCGTCGGGAAACGTGGCAAGTGGGCCCGAAAGGAGTTTTTATATGTTTTAAATAGGTTTTATTATATACGCCGAGAATTGATTTAAAGGCATATTAAAAGGCAATTAGTATAATGAAAGTTGGGTTATATATATATATATATAAGAGCTGCCATAAAGTTAAAACGATGGTTGCGATGGTATTAAAATATGCCGCGTGGTCTGTAGACCCACGGGCTTCGGCTCAAGGTGGAGGGCGATTCTTTATTTAATACAATTGTGATGTATGAATGTTCCGCTTGCGGAACTTCCACATCAACAAGACACTTGCTGCGTGTAAAGGGTGGGAATTTGCCTAGAATTACAGTCAGCAGTTACACATATTTACAAAAAGCACAGTTACACGTATGCAGCAGTTACACCATAGCATAGGACAGAAAAGCAAACAGAGCTAAAAGGATATCAAACACAGTCACAGAAAAGACAAATGCGCAGCGAGCCAAGAGGATGAATGAGTGAGCTGGAGTTTTCATTATATGTGAATGTGAACATTGTAATTGAATTTTTTATTGTTTGTGATGCATTGGCAAGTCTCCGGAAGAAAACAAAATCCCACTGTAAGATTAAAATAAGCACCTACAGTTACATTTTTCTGAGTGAGCTGAAAAAGAAATAAGAAGGCAGAAAACGAAGAGGCATGGCTGTCCATTCCAAATTCATTGAGGAATGCTTACAATCACAAGAAAATCCTTATAAATAATATCATCTTGATATGCAAAGAGAGGTCAGAGAGAGTAAATATAGAGAAGGCAGAATACAGAAGAGAGAGGTAGAGAAGATTAAGAAAAGAAGAACAGAAAGAGAAGCTACAGAACAGAGCTGATATCTGAGGTAAATCAACAAACATTCAGTTTGATGAATTGAGGAAGTTGGAGCTTCCCTATCAAGTTGCAGCTTGATAGCTGTCAGTTGTAGTTGACTGAGGTTGGAGCCTCCTGTAGGTTGGTGCCTGCAGAAAATTGAAGGGAGTTGGTGCTTCCTTGCAAGTTGTAGATTGCAGAATTGAGGATAGAGCCTCCTGTAGGTTGGTGCCTGCAAAAAACAGTGGTGATAGGGAGTTGGAGCTTGCCTTTGCATCACAACAATAATAAGATGTGGTTTTCTCCCTTTATGGGTTTCCACTTACATCTGCTGTCTCTGTGTGTGTTTCTTATGTGTTGATGTGATTCTTTCAATCTGCTTAATTGTTCGCTGCTCTCAACATAAGTATGGTGTCACATTAATTTAATGTTGGCTGCAACATTTTAAAACTGTTCACAAATTAAGCTGTAAATAAGTTTGGTGAAAATTTTAAAAACCTTATGTATGTATTAAACTGATTCACCCCCCCCTCTCAGTTTAATTAAAGATTCAACACCTCTGTCTCAGGTTCTGCATTTTCTTATACAATGTCAGCTGGTAATCACTAGGCAAGAATTTAATTTTTAATTTAGCCATCATTCTAGTCCAGCTATTGATAGGTTGCTTGCCAACTCTCCTCCTTTCTGCCTGCACTCCATCCCACCAAAGTGCAGCATGTCCCTTCAGCTTTGTCACTGCAAACTTGACCTTTTTATCTTCACTGATTTCTTCATAATCGAAGCACTTGTTCATTTCATTAATCCAGTCCACCAGTTCCTCTGGATTCAGTCCCCCTGCATAACTCGACACTTCAATTCTGGGCTTAACTGTAGATCCCAGAGCAGTTCTAAGGAGTCTCATGTTAGGAGGAATTTCAACATTCTCTTCAGCTTCTTCTGTTTCAGGTTCGCTGATGTCTTCAGGATCCCTAGTCTGTCTTCACTCCACGACATCCACTCTGGCTTTGAACCTCTGCAAAATCTCCAACACCTCTGCGTTGGCAACAGGTCTCCTTCTGCCAGCACCTCTACCAATTCGGATTGCCATGTCAACTCTCTACAAAAACAACTCGAAAACAATGGCTCTGATACCACAAATGATGCAACAAAACTGAAATCGGACCCTTCTAAGGAGAGTGGGTTTACTACAATCGCTCTGTCAGCAATTCCCTTAGTTTACCCCCACACGGTTCTTTAGTTTCTTGGCAATTTTACTTATCAATTTTGAAGAAATTTGATAAATAAATACATTCAGCAGTTTTTAATATGATAAGTTGTATCTCCCAGCTTATATATTTAGCTCCGGACCTTTATAATCAAAATTTAACCCTTTGAACGTGTATTACTGCCGACGCTTTGGTTTGATTGTATAATACCCCTGTGGCCCCGGGGCCCACATATATATCAATGGTCCAACCAAAGTTTCATATCGTACTTGGCTATCCTCCGCGCACCTTTAGCCAACGACCACCGTCCGATGGCCCCTTCCCAGATCAACGGCTCTTGACAATATCGCTAGGCTTCCAACATCGAACTTTAACGTGCGATGGCGCATTTTGAACGGCGGTTTTGGGACTTCACATAAGCCACGTGTCAAACACTGAATGGAATCGCTCGCGTTTGGGAAATACCGCCTGCTCCGCAAAAACGGTGCGATATGGGCAACCCGCCTTTGTAAATCCACTCGTGGTTTTTGAACAGTGGCCAACCCACGGTTGAGTCGGGTTCCACTATTCCTCTTGGTTATTTAACTCACGTCTAATCCTCGGGTCAAGTTCCGAAAGCAACAACTCAGTCTCGGGAGTTTTTCTATTTAAACTGTGTTCACGACCGTGGATCCTCTACACAGGCCTTGCCTACGCGGGTTTAATTCACAGGGTTGTTCGAGTAAATTCCGAGAAACAATAGATAGAGATATGCAGAATTTATACAGTATTTCAATCATACATGCACAGATTTCAATCACCTCGCAATCAAACAATTTCTTCACAATTAAGGACTCGAAACGACTCTATGGAAATGCGCACTGAAATTATTCAACTGGAAGCAATTGTGAACACTCAGATTTAATTGCAGAAATCTCTCCTCCCTTCTCCTCTACTCTCTCTATATACATCCGATGGATTACATTTATATACATGAACATTTGTCTGTTCGGTTCCTCTGTGAGGACTGTTTCAGAAAATCAATAGCCTAATTAAAATAATTCAACTAACTGAGATATGGCAGATAGACTAACTGAACTATTCGACTTCTATGACTCTAACTGATCTAAATGATATAGTCAGCTGAGGTATTGACACCTAGCTGTTACAATTCAAATATTTTCGACCCCCTACTAGCCACAACATGTGGACAAACCTTTTACATTGCTGGCTAGTGTCTAATACCCCTGCATCATTTTTTCTATGGACCAAAATGCCATCCTTCATATTGCATTTAGTTGGAAGATCACGAATTGATGTATTTTTGAATAAGTTCATTCTGTTTTACAATAAGTTCAATGGCTTCATCATTTCTCCTCCAAATGTGCAACATGTTTCAAACGAAGTTGTCTACCCACCATACAGAATAGCTTGGACGACAGTTTTTTGCCGGAATCCGGTAAAATAAAATTCAAAAAATCAGGTAGCTGGAGTGTTTGAATTACATTTTTGATAGTGAAAATGGATTCAACACTATAAAAAACCCTTAGGGCACCTAAAATACTGAAGTTTAACAACTGTAAACAAGATTATGATAAATCTTTGCCAAATTTTTTCAAAATATCTGCCAGATTATAGGTCATTTTGTATGCTGGGTAGACTACAACTGTTTCAAACTAATTATCAGTGATGTCATGCCAGTTGAAAAATGGTAATTCCTTGATGGATCTTTGAGAATGTGGCCTCATGTGAAGTCACTAGACGTGACTCCAAAGAATAACCAAATGGAAAGCCACATAACACATGCTGCTAATATGGGGAATATAAAATATTTACGATGCAACACTAAGAACCATGGATATGCCACTTTTATTAGTATATTTAAGAGTTGCTCCTAATAATGATTAGCCTTATGTTCTAATTGCAGACATGTCGAAACCTTGGGAATGTGAAAGCATGAATGAACATAGTTTTGATGTTTTCTTAAAACCCTAATTTTTTTAATCTACTTTAAAACAAACAACTAGTAAAAAACATTCTCCGGAAAATAAATGAATGAAAAATGCCATAAAACCTAATGTCAATGATGAAGATAGACATGAAAGCATAGGCAATGTGCCTCATGGACATGCTAACACTTTTAGCCTTCAAGAAAAGAGATTTACCATTACAATTGACAAGGATATCTTTTAAGCACAGACTGACCCAAAACTTACATATAGAGGCTGAAAAATTTTGGGTGGTGTTATAGTGGCCACAATAATTGGAAAAGCACTGGTAGAATCCAACATCTTTTCCTACGTCCCTATAATATATTAAGTATTGTTAATATTGCAAAGAAGTGTTGAACTAGACACTATGGGCACTCCTTGAGTTACTTAACCTGTTATAGACACGTCCTTCCCCTTTCTTCATGCTAGATATTGTTAGTCATCACGCTGAAACAATAGCTCACACATGTAAGTCTTCGATGATGATGCAGAAAAAATGACAGAGAGATTATTGTATTTAGAGATTTAAATTGAGTTTCTAGTGTTTCTCTGCTGCCAGTTGGCCTGTTCAGTACCCCAACGGAGTCACTTAAGAAATCACAAGCATTGCTTCGCTGTCAGCAGGCCTATTCAGTAAACCGACGAAGTTGCTTTCATCACCTCTCTATGTTGGAATCCTTTCTCAATCCTTTACCCTTTGTTTGATTTTGCATGCACATTGACATCATTTATTAGGTGTTTATTGTGCTAGGGTGGATGAAAAATCCTGACTTATTTTACAGGAAAGAGAGGTTGTTTCTCATTTGAAAGAAACTAAAAGATTTTCCTGACTTAGGTTTTCCCTCATGTCACATTTCCATATCATATCTCCCAGTAACAGGTGGACAATGAAAACATACCTTGAAATATTCAGGACTATTCTAAGCACAAGGTTCAGGTTTCAGATATAGGTCATGTGAACCAATTAGGGTTCCCCACGAGCACCTATTTGTATTTTTCTTATTAATGAGTTAGAATGATAGGAAATATGTTTAGGATGAAATTTTGATAATTATATCTAAGATAGGTTTCCTCTGGGAGTAGCAATCACAACCACATGCGACCATTTGAATAAGGTTTCAAAATTAGGGAAAAGTAACCAAAGAAACTCTTCTAGGGTTTCAGCATGTGCAAAGAGGCATAAGGGAAGATCAATACATCATACAAGGTTTGTAGGGAACATGCATTGAACAAGGATTAGATGAAAATGTGAAAGCTAATGTAGTGCCATGCAACATAGAGAACAAATGCAATGCTAGGTAATCAACCAGTGTATGTTGTGCAAGGAGAAGATAGTATTAAGTGTAAAATGAATGCATGATGTAATGAAACATCCAAAACTACATCCAATGTAGGAAAAACTATGCAGTGCAATGCAATGTCATGCAATCAAAATAATCTAATTGTGAAAAAAAGGGCCATATAATGTGTATGTAAACAATTTTAAATGCAATGTAGCGAAGAGAAATATAGACAGATGAATACAAGATAAATGCATAATGTAATGCAAAAAACCAAACTACTTAAAATAAATAACATACAAGAAAATCACGTATAAACCCTAAGTATCCTAAACATAAAACCCCTAACAAGTAGACTCTAATAATCAAACCCTAATAAGTAAACCCTAACTTGTCTAAACCTAAAACCCTAATTTAACCAGAGAGGAGATAAGGTCACGTGAATTCAAATTTCCATTGCAACCATCACCATTTTTTCTGACTTGCAAAAACCAAGGTATCAACAATTAGACCCAATACAAAGTATTGTGTCAAAAAATAAATGTTTACTTATAAAACATGCCCAAGAGCAGGGCGGTCACATCTGTTGGGAGGAAAGCATGCCAAAAAATATTGTCCCAACCAGGCCGTAATCCTATCCTGGTAGGCAAAATGATAAACTTGAAAACCATGATCATTTGTCCACGATATGCATTCATTTATTCTAAACCCTAAATCTAGCATAAGAGAGACAAGATGTCGCCTATTTGTAGAGGAATTCCCCAGATAAGATTCTTCCATCTAGTCATAAATCCTATCATGGTACTCAAAATGAGAAACTTTAAAACCATGAAAACCTTTCCGAGATGAGGATTCACCTGGTGTAACTGTGATATGAGAAAAATATAGCACAAAAACCCTAATATGCTCCTATTCATGGATTTTGTCAAGGACATGAGGACCTGACATAACCATCAACGGGAGTTGAAGTGACTCATTGTCCTAACAAACCTCTGAATTTTCAAATGGTATATCATCGAATATCAATGGTTTCGCAAGATCAACAAATGAATGCACACAACCATCATCAGTTGTGATAGCAAAAAAATTATTGACTAAATCGCTAGTTTGATCAAATGTCTGAAAATTGATAGACTAGTTGTTCAGATTGAGGTGAATCAATCAGATGAGTTTCATGGAAGGGATGAGTCATATGACTTCTTCCTTCACATACATCTAATTTCCAATAAGGTGAAAGATGGGAATTTTTTTTTACTCTTTTCCTCTTCAAAAGGTAACATAGCACCAACTTGTGTCTGAACAATCTGCACAAACTAGGTGAGAATCGAAAGAATTTGAAAGAATTTTTAGCGTAATCTTTTCAAACAAATCAAAATAGAAGCAGTTGCACATAACGACTAGTAGAAGATGAAATGATTCTCTCAAAGAAACATCACTCAAATCAAAATCTTTTAGAAATGAGCTTTCATCTAGCGATATGGTGTTGAAAGGAGAATCTTGTGAGGAAATGTGAGGTCCCTATAATACTAGTGTAGCCCCCATATTGTTATTGTTGTGTCCATGTAGCCCCTATATTGTTATTTTTGTGTCTATTTAGCCCCCATATTGTTATTGTTGTGCCCCATAAAATACCACTATTGTTATTGTTTTTCCCTTGCATTATTATTGTTATGTAGGCCCTGATTATATTGTGACCCTTTAGACTCCTATATATACCAAGGAGGTCTTGTCATTTGTATCATACAATAATTGTTCATTTATGTGATGTAAAAGGATATTTCCTCCTCGAATTGGATTATTTTAAAGTCGTTGATCTATCTCTTCTTCTATTTTGTCATCTGGTTACATAACATTTGGTATCAGGGCTTTGGATCTTATTGTTTCGCTACTTCAAACATGTCATCTTGGAATTTTCACTATAACTTTTTGTTCTGCGAGGATTTAGAAGTTGAAATTTTGAACACATGGAGCCAAAATATTGGTGCACAATGTGTAAAAATTTCAAAGCTTGATTCATTATATTATCAAAGATTGATTCAAGGAAGTTAGGGTTTTTGTATGCTCCACAATTCTATCTCAAACATGTGTCTTGGAGAATATCATCATAAATTTCGTTTCGAGATTCCAAATTAAATTTCGTAAAAAGTGGATAAAAGCGCACACACTGTAGTTTCTTGGCTACCATGTTCAAGATCAAAGGCTAAAACAGTGACACGTGGCATTATGTACCATTTTTATCTACTAAACCATTCCATATGCAGGTCATCTTGGGAGATTTGTCCTAACTTTATCTTGAAGAATCAAATATCAGTATAACTAGTGGTAGTGGAAAGAGGACACAAAGGGATACCATAGGATGAAATTTTAGATCTTGGGAGGCCAAAATTACAGAGATACAATAGTTTCAAGATCAAGCTCCTAAAAGCAAGAAAAATGTGTGTATTTTTTAAAATTTGCATAAATTTTGTTTGAAAAATAAATTTGAAGTGATTCAAAGGGTATAATGAAGCACATATATCATTGTTTGGTTCCCAAATGTCTTGAAACAAAAAAAAATGGACATACTCAGTATGCAACCAGAAATATCTACTATGATGCATGAAGAAGAGGAAGTAATGCAACATGATATATCGAAATTACGAGACCAAGTGCAACAAATTTCTCTCTCGCAAAGAGTAACCAAAAATGAACTAGAAGCTAAGATGAATGGTTTGAAGAATGGTTTAAAAGAAGACATGGAAGGTTTGAAGAATGGTTTTAAAACATAAATGAAAAGGGACCTTGAAGGTTTGAAGGAAGCTTTGACCAAGTTGCTATAATAATTGGTTCTTAGAGGTGACAAGGTAATCCATGAAAATCACGATGAGGAAAAAAAAAAAGAATTATGATTTTAGAGACTCAAACGTTGGGTTTAAGAACCACCACATTCCAAAGATAGATATGAAGAATTTTGATGGAAAGGATCTGGTAACATGGATACTACAGATGTAGTAGTTCTTTGATCTTCACGATGTGCAACACACAAAAAATGTACGAATTTCATCTTTATATTTAAAACCCAATTAATTTGTATGCTATCGATGGATTTGTTATCCTAAATAACTAGTCACTTGGACACTTTTTACAAAGAAATTGATAACACATTATGAGGATACAAAGAGAAATACCTTCTTTAGTCAGTTGATAGATCTCAAACAAAAGAGTTAAATGGCGGAGCACATTGAGGATCTACAAAGATTGATTATCAAGGTAATTTATGTTCTAGAGGAGCATATGATTTATGTATTCATATGGAATTTAAGGATAACATCCAACATGAGGGTCACCTTTGGGATCCTAATTCATTGAAAAATGCATTCAGGGCGGCAAGAAAAGTTAAAATTAAAATTATGGAAACAACGAGGTCTATCGCTCAAGATGGAAGTGTTGTTTCTCCTAGCCTCCCACAACCTAGAAGGTTGACACCGCAACAATTGGAGGAAAAAAAATCAAGAGGGATTTTTTTCCAGTTGTGATAGAAAATACACTAAAGGTCACAAGTGTGTTAAAAATAAATTATTTTACATAGATTATGAAGAGGAGGAGGAAAAGGAACACGAAACATCAAAGAAGAGGATATACACCAGGAACCAACCCAGAGAACGAAGAAATGAATCCGACAATATCTTGTAATGAATTCATGGGAATTTCCACTCCTAAAACTCTCAAGGTATGAGGATATATCAAGAAGAAAAAGCTAATTGTGTTGATTGATTCAAGTAGTACCCATAATTTTATTCATTGTAAGATATCCATAATTGAATTGATTTCTATATCCAACACTAGAGTGTCAAGTGATATTTGCAAATGGAGGAACTATAATTTGCTCAAGTAAGTGCCATAATATCAAGCTAACCATGGGTGAATATATATTGAATATTACAAATTTCCCAATGTTTTCGATTCCAATGGGTGGTGTTGATGTTGTATTAGGATTCCAATGGTTACAATATTTGGGGACAATAGCTTTTAATTTTCAATAAATTTTCTTGAATTTTTTTTTGGGAATGAAGGGAAATTGAATTAAAGGGTATCAAAGGGAAACCGAGGAAGATAATACGATCTAATGGCATAAAAAATATTTTGAAGAAAGGAAAACAAATCATAATTTAAAAATTATGCTCACTCGATGTTCAAACAATGAAATCATCAATTTCTCCAGATCTCCAAAGAATCTTAGACAATCATTTCAAGGTATTTGAGACTCCCAAAGGTCTCCCACCTAGTCGTGATCATGATCATGCTATTCACACTATTCTAAAATTTTTTCCACCAAACATTATACCTTACAGATATACATATGCCCAAAAGAGTGAAATTGAATGTATGGTTGCAAAAATCCTAGAGGCGGGTATAATTCAACCTAGACAAAGTTTTTTCTCTTCTCTAGTAGTATTGGTGCACATGAAGGATGGATCATGGCGTATGTATCCAAATTATATAGAGCTCAATAAGATCACCGTTAAAGATAAATTCCCCATTCTTGTCATTGATTAATTACATGGAGAAAATTACTTCACCAATTTGGATCTTCGTTCGAGATATCATAAAATTAGAATGAATACAAAAGACATTCCAATAATAACATTCATAACTCATGAAGGTCATTATGAATTTTTGGTCATGCCTTTTGGCCTTACTAATGGACCTTCCACATTTCAAGGTTTGATGAATTCCACTTTCAAACTCTTTCTTAGATAATTTAAATTAGTATTTTTTGATGATATACTAATTTACAACAAGTCTTCGAAAGATCATGTTCAACATGTTGACAGGGTGCTTAAAATATTGGAGGAGAAACAATTGTAGGCAAAACCATCTAAATATTTCTTTGGGGTACCAAAGGTGGAATATTTGGGTCATATTGTATCTGATGAGGGTGTTAAGGTACACCCTAACAAAATTAAAGCCATTAAGGAATGCAAAATTCCCACAACCATAAAGCATATTCGAGGATTTCTCAAGTTGACAAGGTATTATCGCAGGTTTGTTAAGAGTTATGGGAAAATAACAACACCTCTAACAACATTACTCAAGAACGATGTTTTTTTTGGACTCCAGAAGCAACTAAGGCCTTCAAACATTTAAAGAGGCAACGTGCCAAGCTTTGGACTTAGCTACACCATAATTCACAAAAAACCATTAATGTGGAATGTGATGCCTCAGGAAATGAAATTGGTGTTGTTTTAATGCAAGAAGGAAGACCCATTTCTTTTGAAAGTCATCCAATAAAGAGAAAGTATTTAAAAAAACCTATTTATAAGAAGGAAATGCTGGAAAAACCCTAAAACAATGACACCTTTACCTAATGGAAAGACACTTCAAGGAAAAAACAGATCATGATAGTCTTAAATACTTTTTGGAACAAATATTATCTTCAAAAGAGCAACAAAAAAGGGTCACAAATATGTTGGGTTGCGACTTTGCAATCATCTACAAAAATGGGAAGCAAAGTGTTGTTGCAGATGCACTCTCAAGAAGGGATGAGGATGTGGAAGCATTTCTTTGTGCCATTTCTATTATCCAACCTGATTGGATATATGAAGCAATAGATGAATGGAAGAATGACGAAGAGGTGCGGAAACATTCAAAATTTACAACGATATCCTAGTACATCTGATACATTTATCTGGAAAAATGATTCAATATGGTACAAATATCACTTTTATATATGTAAGAACTCCTAACTCAAACAAAATATTCTTTTGGAATTGCACACCTATCCTTTCAAAGGGCGCTCAAGATTTTAAAAATCTTACCACAAGGTCGAGAAGGAATTTTTTCGAGATGGACTTAAACTTGATATTCATAATTTTGTGGTGGAATGTTTGGTTTTCCAACAAAATAAAGCTGATATAATTAAACCCCAAGTCTGTTACAACCTTTAGCCATTCTTAGTTAGCATTAGGTGTAGGTATTAAAGGATTTTATCGCAAGTTTATTGAAGTCTGAAGGAAATAGTGTCATCATGGTGGTGATTTATAGACTTACCAATTATGCACACTTTTGTGCACTATCTCATCCTTTAAAATCCAGTACAATTGCCTCTACATTTATGGAAAAAATTCAAAAGCTACAAGGAAACCAAAAGATTGTTGTAAGTGACAGAGATCCCATTTTCACTTGAAATTTTTGGACAAAATTATTTTCTTGTCTTGGTACTTAATTAGATCATCGCTCATCTTATCATCCTCAATATTATGGGAAAATTGAGATAGTGAACAAATTTTTGGAAGGATATCTTCGTTGCTTTGTATCTGATAAGAAAACACAATGGTTCAATTTGTTACCTCTGGTAGAATGGTAATATAATACTTCCTTCCATGCCACAGAAAAAAATGACCCCATTTATGGCTCTTTATGGATATCATACACCATCCATCACATAATATTTAAGAGAAAATTCTAAGGTTCAAGAGTATCAACAATAAGTTTTGCAACTCTTAAAGGATAACCTAATCTGGTGCATAATCAAATGAAACAATAAGCAGATCAACATCACAGTGAAAATTGGGTATTTTTATGGCTACAAAAATACAAACAAATGTCCCTCAAGCAAGCTAAGAGGTATAAAAAATTATCACCCAAGTGCTATGGTCCTTACAAGGTGTTGCAAAAGATTGATACAATGTCATACAAATTGGAGTTTCCCGCATCTTCCCGATTACATCCAGTTTTCCATGTTTCATACTTAAAAGAAGGTTATAGGTGACAAGATTCTAGTTCAAAAAATATTTCTATAACTTGATGAAGAAGTAAAAATCATATTGGAGCCTGAAGCAACCATAGAAACAAGAACTTGGCAGCTATGAAATTGATCAATTTTAGAATATCTCATTAAGTGGAAGAACTTACTTGTTGAATATTCCACATGGGAGGATGAGTATTTTATGCATAAGCATCCAAAACTACTCAACCGTTGAGGACAACACTTTTTTAAAGGAGAGGGGCATGTTAGGTCCCTTTAATACTAATGTAGCCCTCATATTGTTATAGTTGTGTCCATGTAGCCTCCATATGGTTATTGTTGTGCCCCATAAAAGACCACTATTGTTATTGTTGTTCCCTTACATTATTATTTTTATGTAGGCGTTGATTATATTGTGACCCTTTAGACTCCTATATATACCAAGGAGGCCTTGTCATTTTTATCATCCAGGAATTGATCATTTATGTGATGTAAAAGGAGGTTGCCCCCTCAAAGAGGCTTATTTCCAAGTTGTTGATCTCTCTCTTCTTCTGTTTTGTGATCTTGTTACATAACAGGAAATCCTAATGTGACCTACTTCATGGATATCATAAGAAACATGAGAACCTAACATAACCATCAATGAAATATGAAGTGTCCCAAATTACTTATAAGTACACAAACATTCAAAAACTGGCCCATCAAATTTCGGTGGCTTGGTGAGATGGACAAGTGAATACATAAACTATCATTAGATATATCTATGAATACCTTTTCAATAGGATGACAATTGCTAAAGCCACTAATTTGATCATATTCAACAACTAAAACATGAGACTCTTCGAGGAATAAGAATGAATATGAATTGACCGTATGACTCTCTTGAACTTGTTGAGATGTAGAATCTTCCTCTTCACTAGTTAAATAATGTAGATTGAAAATATCATGAATGAAGGATTCAATATTTTCAGATTCTGATTGTGAGACAACACTATTATGCACCTTATTGCAATCTAAACTAGCAGGATGAATATATAAAGGGTTTAGAGAAACTGCTAGTGTAATAGATTCATCAAGTAAATCATGGTACAACAGATGAAAAGACTTAGGTGAAGAGACATAAATTCAACCAAATATGGTGCAAGACCCAAATATTGCACACTAATGTCAGCTTAAGAACGCGATGGATTAGCATGTTTGTTATGCTTCACAAACTGAATTGAACACCCACCATTATCTGAGAGAAATATTTGTGCTATGGTCATGGATGAAGGAGACTATAAAGGATCCACAGAAGAAGCCTCGCTTTCAACCAAATCTGATTCGATATTTTGATTTAGCATCAAAAGATCAACCCCCATTTTATTCTTCTTGGAACTGATTGCATAATGAGTGTTATCTGAGAGTGGGCCTAGGTCATTGCAAGCAGGTGAATGAAGGATCATATTATGCGGATATTCAAGAATATATTCTGGCATATGTTTAACAGACTCAACTTGGATCTCATCAATAGGGAGGGGTGTTTAATCAACTTGATTTTCAGGTTGTTCAATTTCCATAGGATGTATGAGAGTTCCAGAAGTAAGACAACTTGGTTCATTTCCCCACGGACACTTTTCATCACCTAACTTGTTAATTATTAAATTTAATTAGGTAATGAAGCTACAGGAGAATGAGGAAATTCTCATGTGGTAATTTTATTCTCAGAGGCTTGATACTTTTCCCGACTCAGGGATGAGATCTGGCTAATTTGTACCTTGCAGATTATTGATAGAATCAAGATTCATTTAAAATGAAAATTGTTGCAAAGAAAGAAAAACCAATTGCTAGATTTTTTTCACCCAAGTACATCCAATCCACATCTCTTTCATGAAATTCATAACAAATATGTACAAACCTATAAGAAAAATCTTCCAAAGATTCATGTGGTTTCCATATAAGTGCATTGATCCTTTTAAATATACTTTTAAATCATACTATGTTGAAAGCATGATGAATTTCCTTGAGAAACTTCTCGAGGAATGGATAAATGCAGTTGTTAATGTTTTGCACCATTCCCTGATGCAACCTCCAAGCGTAAGGGTGAAAATTTCACAAGCAAAATATTCACATTGTACTTCATTAGAGATACAAAAATGAAGAAATTGACGTGTATGTTCAAATACAATTAATTCACCCTCACCATCAAAATTATTTTGCGACAAGTGATAAAATATGTCTATGGGGACTGAAAGATTAAGACTTTTATAAAAACAACCTAGAATGAAGAGTTGGGAAGGAGCCATATAAAGATATGATTTTAATATAAAGGCTCCACGTGCTCAACATATCATCTAGCCCTCCTTTTGGTGCTAAAAATATGTTGACTGGGAAAAATGTCCCAATTATAGCTCACATCGTGTGGAATAGGAGCCCAATTTGGTATGTGGGCCTGACTCCCACCATGAATTTTTTACTTTTGGTTGTCAAATGTGGAGATGTTGGAGTGAGCGCAAGAAATAAATGCCTAGACAATGGGAACAAGGTCAACCCAATATTGACAACTTGAAGAACATGATACAAGAATGTAACAACAAAAAAATTAGAAAAAGCATGCCACAAGAAGGACTAGTGAGCTAAAACAATCTCAAACATAAATGAATTCAAAAGTGTCAGAGATTAATTGAAAATTAGCTTACAATAAGTTACCGACATAGCATGGAATAAATCAGATATTCAAAAGCAAACACACGTGGAATATCAATGAATCAGTTCATAAACAAATCATCCACATGCAAGAACACATACACACACAATGGAAATACCAGATAGCCATTATAGCCACCAAGGAATTTCATGGGAATATATGCCAAAAGAGGAGAAATTCTTATTAATGTTGTTACAAATACAATTACACATTATGTAAATCATCAAATCCTAACAATGGAACATGGGTTGCTCATACCATTTTTAAAACAAAACCCTAGCCTCACCACAACTCACCCTACTAGCTTCCAAGAGCTCAATGCCTCTACCTCCTTAAGCACAAATAAACTATCTAATGTTAGTCCTATCTCAAGTTCTAAATTACTTCTTATAAATGAGACATGAGGGTATATTTATGGAAGCAAGGTGATTGTTCACCTATCATGACCCTTCCCCTACCCTCATGAATCTTGAACTTTTTTATGACCCTTGAATGTCTAATGCCTTTACGATCATATGGATTTTTGTATGATCTTGACATTTCTTATAGGAAGGATGTTGCACTTCCCGAAAGATTATTTGATGCCTTGGTTAAACCTTAGGTGGCCTTGGTATTGTTGAGACAATCAATCAATCATTGTCGATCCAGATCACATACACGTTCAATAACTCTCCCCACAACTACAATCCCAAAATCATGTAACAAATGATTATGGAATTGGATTAGAACATTTAATTAAAACAAGAAAGGAAAATTTGTAATAAGTATCTCTCCATTCGTTGTGAATAAGGTTTCCCAACATGAACATTATTGAGGGACTCGGAGAAATCGATAGCCCATAAATGTTGGTTTTGTTAAAATTGATCCATAATTTTCATCCCAATGACATTAGCCTTGGTATATATTTCTGGGTAGTCTTTGATGGTTTTAAATCTCAGTTACATGCTTTTTCTTTTGCTCCAATTTGAATTTATTTTTTTTAGTAAGAAGCACTCGTTTTCCATCCACAGGCGACTGGAAAGTTACAACCTCTTTTGTGATGTCTATCAAGTGCAATAGAGAGACCATATGAAAACCACTAAATTTTTTATGCAAGATCCTTGGCTAGTTCAAATTAAATGAGAACCAGCAAAAATTTCTAAATGGTGTGTTTCCAAGAAAAAAATGGCACACAATCTCCTCCAATTAGTATTTTGCAAGTCCATTTATCACACTTGATGAAGGAAGGTCATATTGTTGATTTTGACTAGATAACAATCTTGTTCCTTGCTTTTACCTTTCGAACAATAATTACACAACCTTTGTCAGTTGTCATTCCTCAAGTAGCTACCCATTCTAGTGGATTGTGCAATATGGTGGTAAAATTTTAAATCAGAGGCATATACGAGCTATAAGAAACTTAACCTCAACCACTTTGTGTTCTGAAATAACTTGTCAACCCTTTTTTGTTTGCAAGTCTGATTTTTTTCATTTTCACTTGCAATATTTCTATTGGCATCTGGAAATACACATGCCTCAGATAAGATATGGTTAAATGGAAAACACATTTCATGTTTTTGATCAAATTGTGCATTGTCGACAAGTTCAAAATTATTTCGCTGATCTAAATAACATTAAATTTCATTATTTATGCTTAAAGTCGGGTGTTCCTTTGTAATTATCATGGATGAAATAGAGTGATCAACTTCTTTGGAATTATATAAGCAACTTTTTTTTTTTTTTAATATTTCTCTTAATAGTTATTCATTCAAAATTTGATGATTTCCTTTGGTGAGATTCTTATCCTCTGCATCTATCCTCTCAAAATCTAAAGTTGTTTCAGAGATGTGCATCCATAATTTCCATTAGGTTCTTGTCCCATTGGGGAAGATGACATTGAACTTAGTTGGCATGCAATGAAAAGGGCTATGAGTTTCTTTTGCCTAGGATATTCTTTGAATCATTCCATATTTCGGGAACTGATAGCTTGTATAAGAGTCATAGGAAACATTGGTTGCTCTTTCAAAGTAATTACTACAAAATCATGGTCACTCCAACCCTTGAGCACCATTTTAAAAATATTTGTATCCATTACTTGAGACAAAAATCCCTTGATGCATACCGCATTGTCAATCCTAATTCCCTAATCATGTATTCTTGCTTCCTTCTTCAGATTCGAACTTGAAAATACATCTCTTGCATCTGGATGTAAATGCCAAAATAAATATATATAATGTCTAAAGAAATTGTTTATCCATGATATCTTATTTGCGGTGTAGATATCATGTATGTGCCAATCATTGTATATTTCAATATGTTTATTGGCAATATTAAAATCTCTTAAAACAATCTCTTCCATTCCTGAGTTCACAATATTGTCACATCTGCATTTCAGTGCTTTGAGAATTTGAAGCTTGAAATTTAACCGAGTACACCTTTTGTCCTATCTCCATCGTTTGGCACATAAATATTTTTTAAAGTTACCATGGTCTATTTCCATAACTTGTCCTTTTCTGCATAAATCTACATCTACCTCGTTCTCGAAATAACCCAAGTAATCTTCTTTAAATCCAAAGGTTAAAATTATTCTTTCACATATGTTACCACACTAGGAGGTCACAACTAATATTTGTGCTCTAGTTTTATCACATGTTCCCTAAGTAGAGAGGTCGCAGTTTAGACTTCTATGGTAGGTAGCATTTTCCAATTGCAGCTATGAACTGGAAATGCAATTTGTGGCCTGGAATTGTAGGATCGGTAAGCTGAAATCAAAATCTAGGTTTACAAGGAAGGTCAAAACTTACAACTTATCGCAAGTCACACCATTTTACAGTTAGTAGTGGAATCACCCGATATGTGACTTTCACTAATGCTAGTTGCAATTCACAAACTTAGTGCGGGTCACAATTTGAGTCTGGAGTCATAACCACACATAATTGTTGGGGGTTTGTTTTTTTAATGATGGCAAGGTTTTAGACATATAAACAAGGATGTGTGATTTAGTTCAAGTGAAAGAACATAATCCTCAAGTTGTAAACATTCATGCTTGTAATGAATGTGTGTGTTTGGTTAGGGGTTTCAGTTAAGGGGTCTTAATTAGAGAGGCTCAGCGCAGACACATGTCCCCGGGATAGAAATGAAATGAGTAACACATGAAATAAAAGGAGATAGTCATGGAAGGGAGTGAAAGCTCGTATTACTGGTGCGTAGACAAAGCAAAGCAAGGAGAGTGCGCCTTGGGAGTAATAAGCATGCATGGGTAAGGCAATGAAACAATTTGA
Source organism: Pinus albicaulis (assembly GCA_034641835.2). Classification (NCBI taxonomy): domain Eukaryota; kingdom Viridiplantae; phylum Streptophyta; class Pinopsida; order Pinales; family Pinaceae; genus Pinus; species Pinus albicaulis. The sequence continues at coordinate 64,050,611 of CM076572.1, read as the reverse complement.
ACGATTGACAATTGAGAGAGAAACAATAATTATAATGGGAAAGCGTTAATTACATAGAGTTCACATCCTTGAAGTGTAGGATAGATTTAGCACACACAAAAGGATTACTAAGGTTTCAGGTCGCATTGGAATATTGTAGTGAGTGACCATTGTAAACACAAATTGTGACTTGTGACTTACAATGGGGAGGAGGTCGCAATCGCAAATGCAATGTTTAGTTGCAGGTTGGATTTTGAGATAACGATGTCACTGTATGTTGTATGAACAATTTGTGAGTTGGAGGAAGAGTGCCCATTCTAACTGCTAGTCACGTTCCTACATTACAATGAATCCAACGATTTGCATTGGGATTTAAGAACAAGAATAATTACAGTTTTAGGACCACTTGAAAAATAATATTTTTGTGTTTAAGTTTCATATCATTGTCTTAGATGAAAACTCATCCTCTACACTTGCCTGAAGCTGGTTTATACAGATCTTATAAAGGGTGTGTTTTTTAAAACATCATTGTGTCCACCAACAACTTCACTTATTTTTTAATTTTCCATTGTTCTATGTTGTTACAATCACTTTAGCCCAATATTTCCTCATTTAGCAATAATTTCAAATCAAAATCTTCCAGAAATTGTAGATAGAACAGTAAATGCAGTAAACAATAGAAGACAATCAAGAGCGATAATAGGAGACACAACATTTGGTCAAAGACCATTGAAAAACCCCACAAGGGAGAAAGCCCTTTCAAATTATTCTTCTGATTAGATTATCATAAAATGTTCAACAAAGTGATAAAATGATTTAATTCATCAACAACAAAGTCAAAGTTAATTCTTTGACCATCCAAGAGATCAACCAACCAATATCCAATAGATGAGCCTCAAGGTCAAACCTGGTTAGCAATTCAAAGTCTACAATTCTGTCAAAGTAAACAACAATCAAAGATGCCCTAACTAGTCCACAAGTCAATGATCAAATTCCTCCAAAAGAGCTTGGCCATCAGTAAAAGTATTTGGATTTTCGTACTGGTCAAACTTCAGTCAAAATAGTCCCAAACAACTCGGTCAAACTTAGTCAACAGAGAGAGAAAACCCTACTTTCAAAATTTATATTTCAGAGGTCAACAATAAAAAATCAACAACAATTAAAAGTGCCCAAATTTTTTTGGCTCCTCCACAAAAAAAATCGTCCTCCAAAATTCAGAATTATGCAAGTCAAAACTCTGAGTCAAACTTGGTCTAAGATCATCTTAGCAAAAGTCAACGTAGAATTTTAGATTTTCCTATATCCATTTGCACGTGTGAAGTCAACTTACTTGCTTCAGACCTGTATAAACCAATCCAATAAGAGAAGAAGAAGATGTTTGATGTGATGTCCAATTGATGTTGCCTTGTCTTGTATTTATATGCTTCTATGGAGACCCAATTTTGTATTATGACCTGAAATTTTGTGCTCATGTGGGTTTTCACATTAAAAAAATAATTTTACTTGACCAAATTAAATTCCTCCAAGGGAAAATAGGGTCTTCTCTAGATGAGGAAGGTTGTCGAAAGGAGGGAATTTGTCCCTTAGCTGCCAAATTAACACCCCCTCTCACCTAGGGAGAAATTTCTGACTTCATCATGAATCTCATCTCAAACATCTCATCAAATGTCATCTCTGCTCATCTCTGCTCATATGCTGACTGCTATCGAATCTAAAAGAAGAAGAATTTGACATCATAAGGGAGCTCAAACTTCCACCCTCTATCCAAGGAAAATAGGTAGGATATGACTTACCATGGAAGGTAAGGATTATAACTATCATATTGTCGAGACAATAGGTAGGATACTACTTACCATGAGGTAAAGATCACAATTTTCCTATTGTTTGCTAATCTTCCCAACTTGACCCTCAAGAGTTAGTGGTAGAACACATGGATTCTCTCACTTGGGTAGGATACTACTTATCGAGAGGTAAGGATCATAGTTATCCAAAGTATGCTCACCCATTTTATAGATGGGGAGAAACAATTCAAACAAGCCTAACTTGTGGGTAGGTTTCCAACTGGGGTATAATTTGCAAGTCCTGAGATGATAATAGGAAGGATACTACTTATCGTGAGGTAAGGATCACAACTATCCTATTGCCAAATAATAGGCAGGATACGACTTACCTTGATGTAAGGATCAAAATTATTCAATTATACAAAATTTTCTCAACGCCAAGGGATCTCCAACTAAATTCCTCTCCATGTGAGCTTAAATAGGGAGGAAGAACATAGGCCACTGTCCTCGATTAGCTAATACCCTTACCCAGGAGCGTCATATCCATCAATCCAAGCTACTCTCTTAAGACCAAGAACTTCCCTTTCGACAAAGCCTTGGTGACTATATATGCTATCTATTCATTAGTCGAAATATGATGGAGCCTCATGAATCATCTCATGAATCATCTCTGCACCTTTTCTCATATATAGTGATACATGATCTCAATATGCTTGGAATTTTCATGAAACATTAGATTCTCTTCTAATCATATCCCACTCTTGTTGTTGTAATATATCACTATCATATCCAAGACCTAGTCAAACAACTCTCCAAAGAGCTTCCTCAACCATACAATCTCACAACTAGCCATGCTAGATACTTCTACTTCTTTTTCATCTAAGATATCATATCAAAACCCAAATTAAAGCATTACCCTAATGTGCTCTTCCTGTCAATAACATTTCTATCCTAGTCAACATCAATGTATCCATGAAGTCTCAAATCTCCAACATAATCTCTCAGACCTAGATTAATCATCCCATACAAATGTCTCAACACGTTTTTGGCAGCACACCAGCGTGCATGAAGAATCTCAATCATGAATTGAATCAATGTGTTAACTCCCAAACATATGTCTGGACAAGTGTTCACAAGGAACATCAATGCCCCAATCAACTATCAATACTTAGATGGGTTTTCCAAGTCTTTTCCACCAGGTATTTTCCACACTTATAATCCCAAGAAGTAATGCATCAAACCAAGATCCTTCATTTCAAATTCAGAGTGTAGCTCCCTCTTACACTCAAGCATAAGGGGATCACTACCTGTTAAGAATAGATCGTCAACATATAAAATAAAAATTAAAGGCATACCTTGGACTACTTTAAAATAGATGTTCGGATCAACACTGCTTCTCATGAATCCAAGCTTCACTAGGTAACTATCAATGTGAGCGTAACAAGCTCTAGGGCTTGCTTGAACCCATAAATTTCCTTCTTCAACCTATAAACATGATTCTTCCTGTCCTTGACATAAAATCCCTGAGGCTACTCAACATATACTTATTCCTGTAGTATGCCATGAAGAAATGTAGTTTTCACATACATCTTGTGAAGGGTCCATCCTTGACTAGAAATAAGGGAAAAATGGAATGGATAGTAGTGTATCAGGGAACTAGAACAAAGATGTCATCATAATCTTATCCCTATTTTTGAGAGAAACATTTAGCCATGAACCTTGCTTTATACTTTTCAATACTTCCATCAAATCCATGCTTGATCTTGTATAGCCATTTTGAGGTCATGAAATACTTTCCTTTAGGTCTCGATACAATATCCCATACATCATTCTTCATAATATACTCATACTCTTCGGCCATGGCATCCTTCCAAACCTGCTCTTTCAGAACTTCTTTAAAGGTGGGAGGCTCAACTTGTATGATGTAGCTCATAGCTACAACGTATCCCTGGTATTGGCATGGATTATTCCTTTCTCTAAAGTTTCCTTTGATTGGAGCATGTGTCTCGACATCCTATAATGTATCATGAATCCAAAGGGGCCTCTTGCCTGCAGGGGGATTATTTGGAGGGTGATCCAAGGGGTCCATAAGCTCCATGGTATCATCAAAAATATCCTTCTCAGATCCTGGCACATAAGGAAATTTTAATAGGTCCATATTATCATCTTTCTTCTCAACAAGAAGAGGTGGAGGAAGATCCCTTCCTTTCCCAAGGGTACCATCTTCATCAAAGGTTACATCCTTGCAAAAATCGATTTTCCATTGACCAAACATATATATATTCTAAAGGCTTTAGAATTTTCACAATATCCAACAAATGTACCTTTCTTTTCGGTGGCTTATAGCTTATTCCTTTTGTACTTCAACACATGAAAGCACGGGGTAGCCAAATATCCTTAGATGACCAATATTGGGCTTCACAGTTGTAAACACTTCCTCAGGAATTTTGTTATCCATGACTTGATGAGGAACCCTATTTTGAACATAGACTGTTGTATTTATAGCTTCTCCCCAAAGGAACTTCGACAAATTTTGATCATGTAACACGGCTTGGGAAGCTTCCATGATAGCCATGTTATTTCTTTCACCCACACTATTCTACTCAGGATTATATGGTACAATAGTCTCTTTCTTGATTCCAACCTCATTGCAAAAGTCAATGAACTCATTGGAGGTAATTTTTCCACCATTGTCGGACCTAAAAAATTTGATTCTCTTGCCTTCTTGATTCTCTATCAGTGTCTTAAAGTACTTAAACATGTCAAATTCCTCGTACTTATGCTTTAAGTAGTATATCCATGTTTTCTTGGGGAAGTCATCAATAAATATAATATAATAGATGTAGCCACCAAGTGAGTGCAGATACATGGGTCGATATAGGTCAAGAGTGGACGAGTTGTAAAATATTATTAGTCCTATTTTTTTTTGGAGGGGAATGGTCCCCTTGTCTTATTTCCACTAGCATGTCCTAGACATACACCATCGTGACTAGCTTGAACATCAATCATCCCATAAACCAACTTTCCTAATTTATACATGGCTTCATAATGTAGATGTGCTAGCCTCCGATGCCATAGCTCACTTTGATGATTTATATCGTGTACCATAGCTTGCAATGGTTTCCCATTGACTTTATAGAGTCCTTCAACTCTAGATCCCAATGTGAAAGCATCCCTTATGTGAGGTTCCCTAGGCCAGGTGATGAAATTTCCTCTTATGAAGGCTACTCTTATCCCTTTCTCTTCCAAGCCAGATATAGATACCAAGTTATTCTTTAGTCTTGGAATATACATCGCATCATGAAGAAGAAAAAATTCCCCCAATTCCAATTTAATATAACCAAATCCCTTCATAGAATGAGTAGAGTTGTCCCCAAGGATGATTTTTAGATTTGAATCCCTCTCAACCAGATTTGAGACGACTTCCTAATATCCATAGAAGTGTCTATAAGCCCCACTATATATCAACCAAATATCACAATAATTTTGAGGAGAGGAACTAGAAAGAGTGGAAAGCAATTGTATTAATTTCATACCTAGAGTTCCTTGACCTCTTTTGAGGACGATGGCCTTCTTCACGAATATCAGGGACATCTCTCCTTCTTCTATCATCTATTATTATTGTATCATTGCTTGTTATTTGATCATCACCTCTTATTCTATCATTAAACTTGTTGTTGTTGAATCCATGATTGGACCTTGGAGAATCTCTTTTTTTTGGGCATTCTCAAGCATAATGATCATGCTTGTGGTAGTTGTAACATTCAACTTTCGATAATTTCTTCTTGAATATTCTATTGGAATCCCTGGAATCTAGAGTAGGCCTTTTAGATGGTCTCCCTATTCCTTTTCTCTTCTTGTGTTGGGTAGAAAATGCAGAGGGTTCCCATTCTTCATGCTTTTGAATCCTCCCACTAGAGATCATCCTAGTTTCTTCTTGAGTGAATTTACCAACAAGCTCATCAAATGTCGAGAACTTGTCATTATTTATTATAGTAGTAATGAAGTTTTCCCAAATAGGGGGAAGACCTTGAAGAGTGACCAACACCAACTCTCTGTTAGATATAGGCTCACCAATAGTCTGTATTGATCCCTCAATTAGGATATCCTCATGACATAAGATTGCACAAATTATCCCTTTTTCATTTTCATGTCCTTGAGTTGATTCTTTAAGGAGAGGATGTGGTTTAAATTGTTGACCTCATACATCCCAACCAGCATGTCATATATGTCCTTATACTTCTTCAATTTTCCAACATAAGTAAGCAAATTATCTTTTAATGAATCAATAATATTTTTCTTGTCTTTGAGATCACCTTTCTAATATTTGGACTTGGCTGTAGCGGGAGAATTTTTTGGTGGCTCAGGTACTTTTCATTCCACATATTCCAAAGCATCGTTTTCATCCTGAATGACTTCCAACTTGATCTTCCAAGCATCAAAGTTAAATGAATCACCCAACTTCTCATTATCCTTGAAGAAAGAGGTAGAGATCTTGACCAAGTCAAATAGGTTCCTTTAGCTTCTTCCAAAGATGATTTCTCTTGTCTCATAAGTCATTGGTCCTGTCTTCACCTTAACTCTGATACCATGTTAATTTTCCACTGTTATATTCCATTACAATCACTCTAGCCCAATATTTCTTCAATTAAGAATAATTTCAAATCAAAATCTTCCAGGATTGTAGATAGAAAAGTAAATGTAGTAAACAATAGAAGATAATCAAGAGCAATAACAAGAGACATGGTATTTGGTCAAAGGCCGAGGAAAAACCCCAGTAGGGGGAAAACCCTTTCAAATTATTCTTCTTATTAGGTTGTCATAAAATGTTCAACAAAGAGTTACAATGATTCAATTCATTGACAACAAATTCAAAGTTAATTCTTTGACCATCCAAGAGATCAACTAACCAATATACAATAGATGACCCTCAAGGTCAAATACGGTCAACAAGTCAAACTCTTCAATTCTGTAAAAGTCAACAACAATCAAAGATGCCATAATGAGTCCACAAGACATGGTAAAACTCCTCCAAAATAGCTCGGTCAGTAGTCAAAATACTTGACCTTCCTTGCTGGTCAAACTTTAGCCAAATAGTCCCAAAAAACTCGATCAAACTTAGTAAATAGAGAAAGAAAACCATTTGATCAAACTTTAGATCTCAAAGATCAAAGTAAATGGTCAAAAACAATCAAAAGTGCCTAGAAAATTTCAGCTCCTCCACTGAAAAACCGGACCTCGAAAAATTGGAATTATGCAAGTCAAAGTAAGTCAAAACTCCAAGTCAAAATTGGTCACTTATCATCCTAGGAAAAATTCAACATAAAATTTCATGTTTGCCTTTATCCCTTTGCATGTGTGAAATCAACTTCCCTGCTTCAGATCTATACAAACCAATCGAAGAAGGAGAGAGAAGAATAAGATGCTTGATGTGATGTCCAAATGAGGTTTCCTTGTCGTATATTTATATGCTTCTTTGGAGACCCAATTTTGTCTTTAGGAAGACGTGAAATTTTGTGCACAAGTGTTTTCACATTAAAAATATATTTTTCCTTGACAAAATTAAATTATTCCAAGGGAAAAGAGGGTCTTCTATGGATGAGGAAGGTTGTACAAAGGAGGGAAATTGTCCCTGAGCTGCCAAAATAACATTTATGACATAAGGCATTTGAATAACAAGATGCTTTAATTAGCCGAGAGAGGTTTTCCTTTAACATGAAGATATGAACCGATCAAGGATAAACATGAAGAACAATGTATTGCAAGCCACTCTATAGTATCTACAACAACAAGAGGTCCTATCACGAATCCATTTCCAAGATAAAAGCTTCCTGTATTCGTCCCATATTTATAAGAAAAATGGCCCAAAACTATTAAAGATTATGTATGGAATTTTTTTGTGATTCTGTAAAGGATTTTCCAAGGTTGGAATTCTATGAGATTTCTTTTCTAAATGTTGAAAAGTTGCCCCAACAACACTTCTCGACAAAATTTTCTAAATAGGAGATAAAGTGATAGACAAGAAGAATTAGATGTAGGAATATACATTTTATTTCCTTAGGAGATGCCCTAGTTTCCAGTTGCTAATCATAGACAAAGTTAGAAAATTGGCCCAAGCAAAGAGCCTGAAGCATGGACACAGTTATTATTATAATATTCTTTCTTCTCTAATTTTGTTACACCATACCCCAAATCATCATGAAAATTTACAATGTTATAAGAACTTGAAAGACATTCCCACTTTGTTATGGACAAAAATACCATACTTCATATTGCATTTAGTTGGAAGATCACGAATTGATGTATTTTCTGAAGAAGTTCATTATGCTTTATAATAAGTTCAATGGATTCATCATTATTCCTACAAATGTGCAACAAAATGTTCCAAACCAATTAGAAGAAATGTCATGCGAGTTGACAGATGGTAATTCGTTAAAGGATCTTTCAAAATATTGAAAGGAAATCCACATAACACCTGTTGCTAATATGCATAATATAAAGTCTTCCGGATGTAATACTAAGAACCATTGATAATATCATGCTAGTAGTATCATTAATATTTTCTCCTAATAATAATAAGCCTTCTGGATCAATTGTGCACTTGTCCAAACCCTAGGAACACAAAAGCATGCATGAGCATAGTTTTTTTTTTTTTTTTTTAAACCCTAATTTCTTTAATCTACTTAAACACAAATAGAGAGGTAGTACCAAAACACTCCTTGCAAAATAATTGAATGCAAAATTGTAGTGCCCTACTCTAGTTGACTCACATTGATATGAATTTTAACATTATTTAGCCCTAAGGCCCGCACTTTATTCTTTGAGGACCTCAGGTTGAGGATCCAAACACATGACTCTATTATTAGTGGATTTTATGGTTATGTATGTTCTTTATTGATACTGTGATGATGACATCATTAATGGTTATGTATGTTCTCTATTGATATGATTGTAGCATTAACGTATATGCATGTTCCCTGTTGATATCATGATGATGATAGACTTGATGGATATGTATGTTTTCTATTGATGTTACGATGATGATGGCTTTGCTAGATATGATAATTTCCGATTGATGTCACGATTATGATAACCATGATGGATGTGTCCCCTATGTTAGCTACTTACATGTAATATTTCCAAATGGGAAAAGAAGGAATATAGTGCATAAAACTGGAAATATGCAGAAATATAATAAATCAAAGAATGAGACAACAATAGATCCATTCCATTATGAATATAACAATAAAATAGGTACAAGATGTTGAGGAAAAGATCACTCAATTTGGGCAAACAAGCCTCTTATGAAAGCATACACCTATATCTAAGATGTTGTTAATACATGAAGCACAGGAATGCATAAAACTGAGCTGTTTAAGAGAGAATAGCAGCTAGAAGATATAAAAATATATTTTTGCTGATATAATGCTCCAAAAATTCCAAGGCTAGAGATCCATGCTCCAAAACAGGATTCCAGGACAACCCAGAAAAGGTTTCCGGAAATACACACTACAAAATATAGCAGATCTGGCCCTAGGGCTGAATAATCTCTGCAAATAAATCACTGATGGGAGATGGCTGATATGATATACAATATGGCTGATCCTCCTCCAGCAGATCTCCTAAATTAAGGGCTGATCCACACACAGGAAACCCAAACACTCTAAATAGGGCAATAAACCCACTGCTGCAACTGCTCTTAAAAATAACATAATACTCGCAGGAAACTGCGCTGTAGTTGATGACTGCTACTTGGCTTGGTGCCAAAATGTATAATGAAGCCCTGCGAACTTCCTCACAAGCCTCCAGATGAAAGGATGATCCCTCCAATGGAAAACTAGCTCAGAAAATGGAGATTTATCTCCTCCACTGCTACACCTTTGCAACACAACCCAACTCTAAACAGATTTGCGTTGTACATGAGACTAAAGCTTGGAAAAATGCCTGGTTGTGGAAATATAGTGTAAGCTCCTCCAATAGCTTCTCAATGGAAGAGGTGGGATTCCCGATCAGGAACACCCTGTGCTAAAAAACACATGCAATCTTAGCTAAACAACTGAAGAAAGCTATATGTCTAAATAGACCATATATCAAAATATCAAATACCTAAAGATGATTAATATGGCTACCATCGTCTTCATTTTATAAGATATGAGCTTCCAAACCCTAATCCCCATCCATTAATGACAGTACTTCCTTGCAATGTGTCTCCATCTAAAACTGTGTTGTCCCTCCATTAATGTTCACTCCTCCATGACAACGCTGTTGATTTTTTCAAAGTTGACCCATTCCACATGTCCTAGGGTGCTTATTAAGCTGAAAAGATGATCCAATTTCACATGAGAAGTGGTTTTATTCTTCATAAAGAGATTTATGGGTCTCCCTACCCACTTATTCACCTATCTAAGTGACAAAACAAAAATTTAATATTCCAATTAACTGCAAGCTAATTTAGGAATATTACAGTCCTCCCCTCCAAAATGTTTCTTGTCCTCAAGAAACTACAAGGATAATGCAAAATCTCCAATGGATATGTCTCCTCCCAATAATACATGTTTGTATTTGGTGGATAAACCAAATAGCTCTCATCATGAAAAAGTGGGAGATATATGGAAAGAGTTATATGTTGTCCATTGGTCTTCTTAAGGCATGAGAGATGATAAATGCTTGGTGCCTCAACCCCAATGAGAAACTCCAATCTCCATGCTATCATCCAAAAAAAGTGAGCCATCCTTGGTAGCTCATAGAAACAATCACCAATCCCCTGCTTATGAAATGTATAGGGGCTGCATGGTTGAAAGTGAGAGACAATATTGTTCAACTTACGCTATCTATCTCTCCATTTATGATAAATTTGGAGCTACTGATCTTGGGCTGCAATAATTTAGTCTGCACGAAGCCAAAAGATACTTGGAATCTCATGATCCCACTCATTGGTTCTAGGTGGCCTTCTTGCCCACTCCTTCATACATATAGTGAATAGAGTGTCATCACCATATGGGCCCCAAAAGAAACATGGACTAAGAGTCATATGACATATTGGATGGTGACAATAGTCCCTCAAGTGAGACCAGCGTTGTTCTTCTTCTTGCTGTCTCAAAACATGATGTGATAAGTGACCACCCAACCACTTCCTTGCTGCCATAAGCTTCTCAAAAGCTTGAAAATAGTATAGGACATTAGGTGTTGGTTGAATATGACCCAAGTAAAACATATCTTTCCCAAATTCCTCCATAAAGTGGTCATCCCCATCACTGAATGTAGTCCCAAAAGGACCATGAAATCCACAAATAGGTTTGCTCTCTTATGGAGCAATGTGCTGCAAATGCATGGTAAAGGAGTGCACATATATTGTTAGTTGATAAATAAGCATCAAAACACAATCTTTACCATATATTGTAGACAAGTTGGTGAATAGATCCATAGATAAACCTTCCCATTTATCCATCAAAAGGGAAGATTATTGTAACAACCTTGCAAGGTGGTTTCTCTCTTCCTCATACATCAAACAAGCTACATATCTCCTGATATGTTGGTGCACATATTATTTGAGATCATCCCAATAGAATTCCTCCATGATGGTGTGATAAAACTCAATGAAGTCTACATGTCCTGAAGAGAGTGCCTCACATGCTGCATTTAGAATCCCCTCCTTGAGCTTGGAGTCTCTAGTCAAGTAGATCTGATTATGGAGATAAATGACTCCATCAACCACTCTATACCTCCCATCTTCCACTTTCCCATCAAGAAACTTACATGTGAAGAGGTCCTTGGAATATTCCACCAATAGTTGGGACTCCCAATATGGATCTAGGCTTCCCAACAATGATAGTGTTGTAGAAATCTGAAATGAAGTACTTGTCACATCATTTCTCTCCTCTTTGACATGCTCAATGCGAAAGCCACATGTTGGAGTACTGTCACTCCAATTTTGCTGCCTCTCTTGCAACTGATCTTTCCCAAGACAAGATTGGATTACATGGAGGTCAACCACCTCTTGAAAGGTATCTCTCCTCCAAAACTTCCAAAGTTTGTCCAATGCATACAAGAGTGTCAAGAACCTCTTGTCATATTCAAAAATCTTCCTCATGTGTGGGAGTATCATTTGCTGCTCCAAGGCTATGGAGTAGCCCTTTGGCACCATGCTCATGCCATCATAGATTTCCGAATCATCATTTTTCATCACAAATAGCTGAGTGGGAGATAGCAATGTCCATATTAGAAAATTTCTCACCTCTCCTTTGAACCCATCAAAGGCTCTTTGCGATCTGCTAGCTCCTCCCAAGGCTCCTTCCCTAGCTAAACATAGCAATGTTTCACCATGTTGAGAGAAATATTTATTCATCTTCCAATTAGGGGGTCTCCCTAGTGGGATGCCTCCATGTAATGAAACATCAAGGCCTAGAGAAGGCTATATATGTGAGTGGACTGATTTGTCCTTATCCTCACTACAAAAATCCTCCTGCCTCTTCTGTGCATCAATCTTATGAAATAGAGAGGGGTGTGTGCTCCCCTTTATCTCCTTCTCTCTTCAAGATCTCATAATTTTTTAATGATGACACATGCTGCACATGGACTGTGACCTGATCTCCATGTGTGAGATTATTTGGAACTCCTTGCAAGAGTGCAAGAGTTTCTCTCTTTGGAGCAAATGCTCCATCTTCCTCTTCATGAGGTACTAGATCTGCTACAGTTGTGACAACGCTGTTACCTCTTTTCTTCCCTTCCCCTTCATCATGAATGGAGGTTGCCTCATCATCATTAAGAGGTTCTTTGTTTAGTTCCTCCATGTCTTCCCTTTGAGGAGAGAGCTCTTTCTGAAATGGGGATCTTGCCTCTAGCAAGGTATATGAAAGTTTTTAATCCCCTAAATAGTTTTCTGAAATGGAGTTGGATTTATAGATTCTTCCAACTCATGCAAAGGTTTTGTTTGTGTATGCTTTGCTAGCTCAACCAAGGAAGTTTCAGAATTTTTTTCATCAAATCTCTTTACTAACTTCCTAGTGAACCTTGCATAAGTAGATATATTTGCATATTTTAATGAAGAAGATTCATAAAACCACCATGAATAAGCCTTACCTTCAAGGTGCAGTGCTTCTACTCTAATGGCTTCATCTTCTGAAACTTGGTGTTGCTGCAAATAGGTGTCTAGCTCCTCCACCCAAGCCCTAGCTGAACATTTAGGTGATCCATCAAAAGTAGATAGAAAGAATCTACCCACATCATGCTGCTTGCACCTTGTGCTTCTATCATGGTTGCTAGGTTTTCTATCCTCCTTGATCTTGCAAAACCCTTGGAAGTTTAGATGATCTCTAAATCTCTGAGTTTGAGATTCATACTCTTGAAGATAGCCACCAAGAGTCTCCTCCTTTGGTACATCTCCTTCCTCCATCTCTCTTGCTATGACGCTAGGCATAGTACCATGTTGTATATCTGATGGTGTAGTTGAATTCTCACACCCAAAATGTGAAAATCTGGAGCTTTCTTCATGTACAAGCCCTCTTGGAGAATTTATACATCTCTCCATTCTTATCTCTTTGATGTCTCTGCTAATGCACTGCATAATTTGAAGAAGAAGTTTTGAGAACTCATTCCCTCTTGAAAATAAGGCTTTGCCTTCATCTCTTCTGCAGATCTTATCCTTCCTATGAGAAGTCTCCTTAGATGACATAATGGTTAAAGTACACAAGCTGAGCCAAGATTATGCTCTGATACCACTGTAATATTCCCAAATGGGAAAAGCAGGAATGTAGTGCTTAAAACTAGAAATATGTAGAAATATAATATATCAAAGCATGAGCCAATAGTAGATCCATTCCATTATGAATATAACAACAAAATAGGTACAAGATCTTGAGGAAAAGATCACTCAAGTTGGGCAAACAAGCCTCCTACGAAAGCATACACCTAGATCTAAGATGTTGTTAATACACGAAGCACATAAATGCAAAAAAATGCGTTTTCTAAGAGAGAATAGCAACTGAAAGATATAAAAATGTATTTCTGCTGATATAATGCTCCAAAAATTCCAAGGCTAGAGATCCATGCTCCAAAACAGGATTCCAGGACAACCCATAAAAGGTTTCCAGAAATACACACTATACAAAATATAACAGATCTAGCCCTAGGGCTGAATAATCTCTGCAAATAAATCACTGATGGGAGATGGATGATCTGATATGAAATATGGCTGATCCTCCTCCAATATATATCCTAAATGAAGGGCTGATCCCCAGACAGGAAACCCAAACACTCCAAATAGGGCAATAAACCCACTGCTGCAACTGCTCTTCAAAATAATGTAGTCCTTGCAGGAAACTGCGTTGTAGCTGATGATTGCTACTTGGCCTGCTGGAAAAATGTATAATGAAGCCCTGAGAACTTCCTCACAAGCCTCTAGATGAAAGGATGATCCCTCCAATGGAAAACTAGCTCAGAAAATGGAGATTTCTCTCCTATACTGCTACACTTCTACAACATAACCCAACTCTAAACAGATCTGCGTTGTACATGAGACTGAAGCTTGGCCAAATGCCTGATTGTGGAAATATAGTGTAAACTCCTCCAAGAGCTTCTCAATGGAAGAGGTGGGATTCTCGATCATGAACACCCTATGCTAAACAACACATGCAATCTTAGCTAAACAACTGAAGAAAGCTATATGTCTAAACAACACCATATATCAAAATATCAAATACCTCAAGATGATTAATATGGCTTCCATCCTCTTCCTTTTATAAGATACGAGCTTCAAAACCCTAATCCCCATCCATTAATGACACTACTTCCTTGCAATGTGTCTCCATCTAAAACTGCATTTTCCCTCCATTAATGTCCACTCCTCCATGACAACGCTGTTGATTTGGTCAAAGTTGACCCAGTCCACATGTTTTAGCCCCTGTTCACACCTTAGGGTGCTTTATTAAGCTGAAAAGATGATCCAATTTCACATGAGAAGTGGTTTTATTCTTCATAATGATATTTATGGGTCTCCCTACCCACTTATTCACCGATCTAAGTGACAAAACAAAACATTAATATTAGGAATATTACATTACATTAGTTCTGATTCAAAATGAACAACGATGTGAATGACTAGGTCATGTTGATGTTTCTATTATGATATTGACTAACACTGAGAAACTTTGTTACTGATGATTATTGAGTATGACAGGAAACTAATAGAGGCACTCACATACGATGAGTTGATCTGGTTTGATAGAAATTAATATTTTTTCTTTGAAATTATAAGTTCAGTTTGAAACATGTTATATATATATATATATATATATATATATATATATACTCTGATGATATGCCAGTGGTTGCAGGAACATGTTAGTTGCTTGGCCAAATGACTCACATATGGGTGATGGGGTTGTACAATTGGATGGAACAACATGGGAGGGGTGGGACAGTGTCCCTGATCTCACCCGCTAGCACTCCCTTCACGACTTAGGCTGGAAATGTCGAAATATCTTCGCCTTGAAGATCACGATGTCATGGGGGCAGGTCCCAAATTTGGGTCGCTCATGAGGATTTTCTAGGGGGCGTGCATCAAGGCGAATTCCTTGATCCCCAATACCATTAGTCTCACTATAGCAGGCGGCATACAAGATGATAGTGGTCTCTGTAATTGCACCTATAATTTCCCCTCGTAGCCACTGGATGCTTGAAGGGCAAGTGGCGTGGCACCCTTGGAACTTCAAGAGAAATTTTTGAAGGACACTACCAACTTGGCACCCTTGGCATAAAAAAAAAATTGTTAGGCATGGCACCCTTGGAACTTCGAATGTAATTTCTTGAAGGGCATGACCAACTTGACACCCTTGACATCATTAAAGAAACTAATAAATATAATCAGTATACAAAAATCTTACTAATTCATATCAAGTGATATATGATGTTAGAACCAAGGAAATTAAATCAAGAAAAAAATTTAGGGTAAGGGAAGAATAGGAATGATAACTCTACCCTTTCCATGTTAAAACAAAATATTAAGGGGATAATATACATAAGTAACTTAATTAGGCAAAAAGGGGAAAATAGGGACATAGAGTTAAGTACAAATATTAATCATAAAATAGTTAAAAACTTCATTAAGAGAAGAGGGTGGTGAATTAAAATAAGATTAATAAATTAAAATTGGAGAAATTTAGAGAACTTCCATGTGGCAAGAGCCAACATAAGAATACCCATTTGAGAGGCAAAATGAGTTAAATTAGGAAGTAGTTAGGGGACCAAATATGAGGCTTATTAGTTAACTTCAATAATAAACAAGAATTAAGGAGTAGGAAAGGGGGGATCAAGAGACAACTAGGAGAAGAAATAAGAAGCCTTGTTGGGTTTTAAATTAATTTATAAGTAAATGACTTTGGAGAGTCTTGGTGAGAGGGTGACACATGGGTGGGTGAATAATCAAATTTTAGATTAAGAAAAATAATTATTTATACATGAAATGCCAAGTGTCACCTATGAATCCTTCTATAAAAGAAGGGGGAAGCTAAGGGAAAAGGACTTTTTGCTTACCCTATTGTTGGATGGAAGAGATTATGGTTGTGAGTGGTTTCGAGTTATAGTGGAGTTTGGTGAGGTAGAGGAATTTAGAGACGAGACTCTTAAGCCAAGGAGTGCTCATCTCTATTAGCTAGCACATTCCTTTGTTGTACAACCCCATTGCATCTCGGGGGTCCACGGGGAAGGAGAGTACCCAAGGAGTAGGCTGGGAGGTCAACTGGTGGTTCATTATATTCGGATTAAACTTAGAAACATTCACGCTTGGAGGTAGACGTTAATAAATAAGTTAAAGTAACAACAAGTCAAATTTGGATCTTGTCTCCGGGTGAACGGTACCTATGTTATTTATAGTGTTTTTTTTATGAATTCATTGTGCTTATAATTAACATGTAAAATAGATGTATGTGTTATGAAGTTAAATTCATGGATGTTTGATAGAAGTTATTTAATTTTTCTGCGTTTCCAACTTTGTATGCATATGGTTTAATTCCTAGTTTACTATATTAACTCTTATATATATATATATATATATATATATATTAATTAAAGCATAGTGCTCGTCTAGTAAAGTATAGGGTTGGTCCCTACATTTGGTATCAGAGCCTAGGTTCAAGCTCTAGGACCTATGGACCCTTTGAAACTTACTTTCCGTAAGTGCCACTATGAATTCTTGCTTAAAAAAAAAATTGCATCTCAAAATAAAATAAAATTTGCATCTACATCAAAATAAATTTGCAGGCGTCTGCAAAATAAACAAGTTACATAAACCTTAAACAAAATTTGTGCTTCAATTTTTTCAAAAAAAAAAAAAAATTGTTGAGTAAGATTCCACTTTTGTTACACCGTAGCTTCTGTATCATTGCTTTTAGATTTATGCAAAATTTTCGTCTTCCTTCTAATATTTGTCAGCTCGTTCCACCTCTACCTGGCTGTATATAATTTTGGTTTGTTTATATAACTTGCATATAATTAGATTCATAGATATTGGAAATATTAAAATAAATATAACGGATTTGGAAAACAATTAATTTTTCTCAATTAAAAACATAAAATGATGAACGAGTGTATTTACCATTTAATCACGAAAAACATTCTCGCTTTAGTAAGTTCGTAGATCTGTTTTGTTAAGGCTGCTATCTATGACTAAAACTAAGTGTCCATTCTCATATACTACCGACGCTTCCATTGGAGTTACATTTTTTTGTTGCATTAAGGGATTATCCACAACTGCATTCACTTTTAAATCTTATCCATATCCAATATTTTTAATATAAATTCCAGCTATTTATTTTGATTGATATGGGAGTTTGTAAAATCCGTGCTTAAAAAAAAATCAACCGTTGTTTCTGAAAATCGAAAGAAAATTATTTAAACTCTGTTGTCGAGGATGATGACGATCCACTTTCCTTAAAAAAAAAAAATAGGTACATTTTCCTTTGAACCAACAATTTTTTTAGAAATAACTGTATATATTTTTGCTTTGTGGATATGCCTGAATGCGACATCTGAAGTCCACTGACCAGTAAGTAAACAACCAGGTGAAAATATAAATAATTATGAAAGCACCAAGGGCAATAGCTGCATCCACAAATTCTATGTTAGGAAGGATAGCCATGAGCCAAACGACATATAAAAATCACAATAGGGCATATATCTAAGTGCCATGGCTATGATTTCCATCTCAAAAGCTCTATTCGATCCAAAACCTTTCCTTCTACTGAAAACCCCATCCTTTATGCCGAGTGTTCCTCCAGGTCATAAACACCTCATAATGACAAATATTTTCAATTTTTTTAACACAAATATCGACTCTTAAAATTTTCTGGTAAATTAGAAAATCTCTCCACATTTACTCTTCTGATTTTACATTTACGCTTCTCATTTAACTTCTGTAAAGAATTCTCTGGTAAATTAGAAAATCTCTCTACGTTTACTCTTCTGATTTCTCTACATTTACTCTTCTGATTTAATTTCCCTAAAGAATTCCTTCAAATTTTTTTAGGCTAAAAATAAGCAACAAGAGCCGATCCACGCAAAATATTTGTTGATATTTGTTGATCCTTAAGGGAACAGGAAACCAATTTGAGGGGCTTCTATCCATGCATTGCAACTTCACTCTGTTAAAATTTTGATTTGAATTAAAGCATTGCAACTTCACTTTGTTAAAATTTTGATTTGAATTAAATTATTAAGATCATGTAAACAACCGATTACTCCAATTACTCCAGATCTAGTTAATTGTAGTTAACTGAACTTAATAAATTTAATTTTTATGAGTTATTCTACCACTGTTGTTTTAATAAACTATTTACTTCAGTTTGCGTTAGTTTTCCCTGATGGGTGAAGGAGAAAACGTGATATTTCTTATTGCATTAAAACCCTTCATGCTCGATGAATCTTAACTTATTGCATTAAAATCCTTCATGCCCGAAGAGTATTACGCTCTACTCTTATAGCTCCTCCAATACATATATATTTGAGTTGCAAGCTTAAGCTGCAATTATAAAAATTCCACAGTCTCATATAACTTCACCGAATAATACTTGCATATACAATAGTGGTTGAAGTTTGAGAGTTGGCATCACAAACAGGATTTTCTTAGTGAAGCAATACTGTAACAAACATGAACCTTGTCTTTGAATCTTGGGCTGATCCAGTGATGTTGTTTCCTGCATTTGTGCATATTCAACCTTAGTTCCACCATCTTTTATAAAATCTTGTTCATCCGCAAATTATTCTTCAACAATTGATATGTCACAAGCATCCGTAACAACTGACTTGATTGTATGGGTGTCGTGTGTTCTAAAAATGCTCATGGCAGAGCTCATTGGCGATTGAGTTCTCAACCGATTGAAAGAAGTAGAAACATAATTTCACCCTCTTCTTCTTTTCTTCTTGGAATTGGGAGGATGAAGCCATTTCATGAAATCGCACTTCAAAAATTGGCTGATGCTTGCAAATGCGATATGGCCTGGGTTGTAAACTGATATGCCTTCTTTTAGGGTGAGACGAGGCGGAGCCATGCTATGGTGAGACCCACGCCATGGTTGTACAAACTAACAATATCAATGGTGTAGCTAACATGATGAATTCTGTCCATTTCACGAGCTTCACTTAACTTACAAACTTATAAGTGGTTGTATTGAGTGATGTCTTATCATAAACTTATAAAAAAGTTAAAATGATAAAAGAATTGAATGATGTTTAGGAAGAGAAAAAGGAACACATTCTTGGTCACCGCAGTGAGAAGTTGGTGATTGAATTTGGTCTTATTAACAAGTGTCCTGGGATGTCTATTATATGGTGTTTGCAACTCAGCAATCAAGCTGATTTCCAAGATTATTGGGCGGGATTGTGTTGTATGAGATGCTAACAGGTTTCACCATTTCAAGGATGGATCATGTTCTTGTGGGGATTATTGGTAATCCAAGATGAAATAGGCAAGAGCATTGGCTTGTGTAATAGGAAAATTATGCTTATGGTAAGTCTTGAGTTGAGCCACACTTATATGTTTACTTTACAGAACATTCAATATTTTATTTTTATTTTTATTCTTTTTGGAATGGATTAAAGGAACAATAAAAACCACTTCAACATAATTATGAATTGTCTTAAGAACTATTTCTAACCCATTTCTTGGAATATTTTCAAGATTTTAGAACTTACGCATATCTATTTACAACTGCTTATCTTGCTAGCTTCAACAAGAAATGAATATCTTGATAAGAATGTAAAAAAGAAAAGAAAAAAGAATCACACTGCATTTGGACAATTTTGACAGTAATAATGATTAAGATCAAGACTCCATGGAGAATCTTTGTCATTCTTGGCATGATTTTCATAAATGTGGTTTTATGGTTGAGTTTATGAATGGTAGGAATTATAAATAAATGTTAACAAGAGTTAACGTAAGTAGGATTAACATTTTAGAAAATTTCTTTAACTAAGTGTCATATGCCAAAATAATCATATTTGCAAAATTTTTATTTTAAAAAATTTAAAGTATTAAAAAATATATTTTTGGTCCATATTCATCGAATTAACATGCGAATGTAAGAAGGCTATTGAAGTTTCAACTAAATACATTTTATTTTAGAATTTTAAATTTAAAGTATTTGCAAAACCAATTTTCAATTTGAAGTATTTGCAAAACCAATTATATATATAGATATATCTATACTCGAAATTAAATATTTATAATATATTTCGATTTCAAGTCAAGTTTGTAAATGGTAAGACTAATACTATGGTAAAGAAACTATTGCTATGCGTAATAGGATTCAGATGCAGTAAAAGTTATGGGATATTTGATGTAAGTGCTTAAATATTTGTGAGTTCCCAATGTCAATGTGCTTATGATTATAGTCATAACTATTCTACTTTGTTTAAAAAAAAAAAAATTAAGATAGTCCCTACACCTCTGTGAGACTTTAATGCAAAGCATCAAACCCAATTTTAGCAAGGATCCTCTCCCTCCACCAAAACATGCAAGGTTCAAGATTATGCTCCTATCATAATCAGTTAGTTTTCAAAATCTATAATACACCTATTGGCATAACTCGAAGAATAGGTTATAAATGACCACACCTCTAAGACATTGTATTAATTGTATACCATGTTATCCTGATAATAAACGGATCGAAGATTTGCAGTGGGAGAGCTTTGATAATTGTATACCATGTTATCGTGATACCAAATGGCCTCAAGATTTGCACTGGGAGAGATTTGAAAGCCTTATTAAGCTTATTGGCAGCTCATATACTGATAACTGAAATAATCGAATTGCTTTCTGCCCTTATTCATGGGGTAGTTGTTCCACGTGGTGAATGAAATAGTCAATCTCGGCATGAAAACTTTACTCTGTGTTAACTCTTTTGAATAATGTTATTTCACTTACTGTGGTAAATTGTAATTTCCTAAATTTCATCTAGGCATTACGGAGTTAGGTTGTTTTCTGCCCTTATTCATGTGATAGTTGTTTGACGAAGTGAATGAAACAGTCAATCTCGGCATGCAAACTTTACTCTGTGTTAACTCTTTTGAATAATATTATTTATTTACTGTGGTAAATTGTAATTCCCCAAATTTCATCCAGGCATTACAGAGTTAGGGTAAGTAATTGACACAATACCACTGACACAATACCACCTTCAAGGCTTTGGTTAATCCACAGCATCGATTTGCTTGCATCATGCAAAGTGATATTTAATTCACTCTGATTTGATATTTACTTTCACTAAAACACATTAATAATTTTGTTTTATATGGAAATAAGTTAAGTTAATTGCATATTTTAAGAATTATAATGATTCTCTCAAAATGATTATAATTCATAATTCTTTTATGAGATGTCCATTATTTATTTTTATATGTCGCTCGAACAAAAATAATCTACAAATTTGTGGTAACACACAAATTTGTACTATTAAGAAGGAAAATTTTGCAATCCAACATAGTGATGGAAGGCATACAAATATTTTGAAATGAAGACAAACAGGACAACATAGTGATGGAAGGCATAAAAATATTTTGAAAATGAAGACGAACAAGACATATATCATCAATTCATTATTTTATTCCGAATTGATTAAACTTTCAAAAATAATGACTCATTAAAAGGGACAATAAAAAGGACGTAGTTTGTAAAGGGAAAAGGGAAAGTAAAAGGAAACTAACAACTTCAAGAAGAGGCAAAACTAGGTTATATAGATACAACTTTTTATATAATTTAATCTTTTATTTCAATACAAGTTACCAATTGTTAAAGTGAAATGTTAATCCATAACTTATTAGTATAATTTTTATAAATATATTATTTATATACTATGCTTGTGTGTTTAACTAAAAATAAAATAAAATTGTTATATGTTGACAAACATTAAAAGAACTTGCATATTAATAAGGGTTTAGATTTAAGCAAAGTATAACATAAAAACAATGATTCTTACTTTAAAGCCAAGAAATAGTACAACAACTCATATGTATATAATACAATTATAAGGGAAAAAAAATAGTATTGCAATATATATTAATAATAATTATATATGTATTATATATATTGAGACATTTAGTGTGTTGTGGTAAATAATTTACATTAATATATATTTTCAATTGTAATTTAAAGAAATTGAAAATAATGTATTCCACACAATGTAAGATTAATAGTTGTACAATAAAGAATGAGGGGCTGCACATATTTAGGAATGGATATAGAAATGTATGATTTGTGTGTATAGAATTTTGAAATGCTACAAGGTATACCTTAATTACATACTATATGTGTGTGTGTGTAACTTAAATAAATTATTTTGATATATTCACCATTTTGACCTAAGATAAAAATGTAAACTAATATATTGGCATTCAATAAGAGAAATATTAATCTATTTGACTAAATTTGAAAAAAAAAAACTTTTAGTTAGTGGATACATGGAATTAGTAATCGATTTTGGAATGGCATAAGATTCTTGCAAATGAATACATATTTGAGTAATTAATTGGATTAATAAAACTACTAGTATTATTTGAGTAGTTAATTGAATGAGTAAAACTAGTATTGTCTTTGTGTTGTTGCTTTTACAATCATCCATGGTATCATTATGGCTAGATTAAACATTATATGTATAGTTACAATCAACCTTGTTATCATTATATGGCTAGATTAAGCATTATATGTATAGTTTAATGTCATGTTTCTTCTCATGCAATTGTGCAATCCCTAGGGGGAACAGGGGTATACAAAATAATAATAATAATAAAAAATTAGTGATGGTATATCACCTCACTCATAGTAAGAATATCATTTACTCATGAAAATTAGTAGTTGAATATACCTATTAAGAAAATGGAAATGATTGACTATTAATTCTGAATAATTGTTGGTAAACTTCTAAGACATATGAGCCACATAGGACATTTTTGCTATTACATTTAAATTAATAACATATTTACCATCAACTACTACCCACCATAATGTATACATAAATTTAGCAGGGAGTAAAAATGTCTAAATATAGGTAAAAAAAAAGAAAAAAAGAAGAAGAAGATAAATATGTTAATTTACCATCATTACAACCCACTAAAAATTATGCCAAGCAGATTGAATGTATTGACATAAGACTATTAGATATGATCAATTTTGATAATTAATTTAGATGTGGCATTATTAGGACCATAATAATGTAATTTAAAAAAATAAAATAAAAAAATAATGTGTAAAGGCATTCCAAAGGTTGAAAGTGTTACTAGCAATAATGAAAAATATGAAAGTACCTGTTATGGAGCAAAAATATCTCCACAATTTGTGGGAACTTCCGAAGTCATAGAAAGGAAAGGGTCAATAGCATATAGGCTTGCTTTATCTACATCACTAGCACATATGCATGGTGTGTTCCATGTGTTTGTATTATGCCATTACATTTTAGATCCTTCGCAGGTCTCGAATGAGGGCACGATGATGGCTGAACTAGTTCACATATTGGACCAGTGAAATTTTCAGCTTAGACGACAATTGGTGGACCAAGTAAAACTCTAGTGGGACAAATATAGTCCTAGTATTATCCCTTGGGAGGACAACGAGGAGATGCATCACCATTATCCTTTTATGTTCTAACGACTTCAGGACGAAGTCTATTATTAAGAGGGGGTGTATGTAGTGTCCTACTCTAGTTGACTCACAATGCTATGAATTTTAACATTATTTAGCCCTAAGGCCCGCACTTTATTCTTTGAGGACCTCAGGTTGATGATCCAGACGCATGAATCTATTATTAGTGGATTTGATGGTTATGTATGTTCTTTATTGATACTGTGATGATGAAATCATTAATGGTTATGTACGTTCTTTATTGATATGATTGTAACATTAATGGATATGCATGTTCTCTATTGATATCATGATGATGATAGATTTGATGGATAGGTATGTTTTCTATTGATGTTACGATGATGATGGCTTTGATGGATATGCTAATTTCCCATTGATGTTATGATTATGATAACCATGATGGATGTGTCCCCTATGTTAGCTACTTATATTAGTTCTGATTCAAAATAAACAATGATGTGAATGACTAGGTCATGTTGATGTTTCTATTATGATAATGACTAACACTGAGAAACTTTGTTACTGATGATTATTGAGTATGACAGGAAACCACCAAAGGCACTCGCATATGATGAGTTGACAACATCTACTTTGATAGAAATTAATATTTTGTCTTTGAAATTCTAAGTTCAGTTTGAAACTTGTTATATATATATATATATATATATATATATATATATATATATATACTCTGATGATATGTCAGTGGTTGCAGGAACATGTTAGTTGCTTGGCCGAAAGGCTCACATATGGGTGATGAGGTTGTACAATTGGATGGAACAACATGGGAGGGGTGGGACAGTGTTCTTGATCTCACCTGCTAGCACTCCTGCCGTGACTTAGGCTGGAAAGGTCGAAATACCTTTGCCTTGAAGATCAGGATGTCATGGGGGCAGGTCCCAAATTTGGTTCGCTCACGAGGATTTTCTAGGGCGCGCACATCAAGGTGGATTCCTTGATCCCCAGCACCATTAGTCTCACTATAGCAGGAAACCTACGAGATGATAGGGGTCTCTGTCATTGCACATATAATTTCCACTCGTAACCACTGGATATTTGAAGGGCAAGTGGTGTGGCACCCTTGGAATTTCAAGAGAAATTCTTGAAGGGCACGACCGACTTGGCACCCTTGGCATCAGAAATAAATTCTTAGGCATGGCGCCCTTGGAACTTCGAATGGAAGTTATTGAAGGGCATGACCAACTTGACACCATCGACATCATTAAAGAAACTAATAAATATAATCAATATAGGAAAATCCAACTAATTCATATCAAGTAATATATGATGTTAGAACCAAAGGAATTAAATCAAGAATAAAACTTAGGGTAAGGGAGGAATAGGAAGAGATAAAATATTTTACCATGATAACTCTACCCTTTCCATGTTAAAACAAAATATTAAGTAGATAATTTACATAAGTAACTTAATTAGGCAAAAGGGGGAAAGAGGGACATAGAGTTAAGTATAAATATTTATTAAAAACTTCATTAAGAGAAGAGGGTGGTGAATTAAAATAAGATTAATAAATTAAAATTTGAGAAATTTAGAGAACTTCCATGTGGCAAGAGCCAACATAAAAATATTCATCTAAAAGGAAAATTGAGGTAGTTAGGGGACCAAATCTGAGACTTATCAATTAACTTCAGTAATAAACACAAATTAAGGAGTAGAAAAGGGGGAATCAAGAGACAACTAGGAGAAGAAATAGGAAGTCTTGTTGGGTTGAGGAAAATACTATTTTAAATTAATAATTAAGTAAATTATTTTTGGAGAGTCTTGATGAGAGGGTGACACATGGGTGGGTGAATAATCAAATTTTGGGTTAATAAAAAAATAATTATTTATGCATGAAATTCCAAGTGTCACCTATGAAGCCTTCTATAAAAGAAAGAGAAATGGAAGGGAAAATGACCTTTTTGTTTACCCTATTGTTGGATGGAGGAGATTATGTCATTTTGAGTGGTTACGAGCTATAGTTGAGTTTGGTGAGGTAGAGTATTATAGAGAGGGGACTCTTGAACCAAGAGGGGCTCACCTCTATCAACTAGCACATTCCTTCGTTGTACAACCCCATTGCAGCTCAAGGGTCCGCGGGGAAGGAGAGTACCCAATGAGTAGGCTGGGAGGTCAACCGGTGGGTCATTACATTTGGATTAAGCACGACAACATTCAGGCTTGGAGGTAGACGACAACATAGGAGCTCAAGTAACGGCAAGTCAAGTTTGGTTCTCATCTAAGGGTGAACAGTACATGTGTTAGTTATATTGTTTTTATTTATGATGATTTCATTGTGCCTATAATCAACAAGTTAAATAGATGTATGTGTTATGAAGTTAATTTTATGGACTTTGATATAAGTGATTTAATTTTTACTGAGTTTCCAACTTTGTATGCATATGGTTTAATTCCTAGTTTACTGTATTAACTCCTTAAAAAAAAAAAAAAATTAATTAAAGCATAGTGTTCGTCTAGTAAAGTATAGAGTTGGTCCCTACAAAAATGACATAAACCCTAATGTTAAGGATGAAGCTAGACAAGCAAGCATAAGTAGTGTGCCTCATGGACATTGTTGGGTGTCATTTTTGTACTCATTTCCTACGTTTTCTTCCCTCATTTCGACCCTTTTGACCTCCAACCTTGGGACTACCTTTGCCTTTTTCCTGCTTCCTTTTCCTTATTGTAAAACAGTGTAACTTTACCGTGTTTTATTATCTTTCCATTCTCATTAATTATTATGATGTATTGTTTCCTTTTTGTGTCTAACTGGGGTGAATATTGGAGGAAGTTCTTTGGTCCTTTTGCTACTCTTTCAGATACCACTTTAAGCACAATAGACCCAGAACATACAGGCAAATAGAACCAGTTGGGAGCATCCTATTACAGTGTGTTGTTACATGGTGTTGCTACCTCATGAAGATTAAACACCTCCACTGTCATGACCTCTGCTGTTACACCACGATGATGTTACACCGTGATGCTATTACAGATCCGTTGTTACAGGCTGCTATTACAGTTGCGCTATTGATTGCATACTGTCAACTTCCGGATGTTGATTCTTCTTCAAAAGCTGTTACACTACAGAGGTCGCATTCCAACGACATCTGTAGGAGTCATTATATATTGTCATTTAGAATAATAGCTTAGGCAGTTTTGATTGAAATCAATATTTTTCCAATCAAGACTCTATTGAGGGAATCAATTGTAACTATATTTACTTTATTTTGATCAGCATGAGAATCGTAAGATTCTCATGACTGATTTGTTCCTCATCTTCTGGACATGTAACTTTTATATAAGCACTTGGACCTCTAAGGTCAGGAGGTTAACACATAACAATATCATCATTTTGACTCTGTAATTTTGATCACCATAATACAAAATATCGTATTGTTTCAGTTATATGTGTTGATATATTTAATTCTTATTTAGTTTCTATCTTCTCCTGTGCCTTGTTAGGGAGGAAGGGCCCTCCTCTTTAACAAGGACTGCAGTGATAAAGTAGTTATAGTACTATATCTCGTATTTGCTTCTGCGTATTTGTGAAGTGCTACTGTTGCTATATCAGATGTAAGTAGATCTTCTTCAGTTTCAAGTATTTATTATGTTGTTGTACATATTCAATTAGAAATACCAGTTGGTGTAGTTATCATGTGGCACGCTAGATAACGGTTTATTTGAAGTGTGATTACATTCT
Organism: Pinus albicaulis; assembly: GCA_034641835.2. Taxonomy (NCBI): domain Eukaryota; kingdom Viridiplantae; phylum Streptophyta; class Pinopsida; order Pinales; family Pinaceae; genus Pinus; species Pinus albicaulis. The sequence goes on along the minus strand of CM076572.1, from coordinate 64,023,031 downwards.
TGTATATATTTTATTCTTGCATGAGCGTTAATTTTCTGCAATTAGTTCAACAACGATTTCTTCTTGTTTTATTCGTGCTTATGGTATGATGTATCGGCACAAACAATGCAACTGTCATTGAAATAAATGACGTCCCTGGATTGATAATTTATGTGTACTATCTTAGTCAATTAACATTGATCAAAACAGTCCAACCGACATACTATCACTTGTAGCCTCGATGACATGAGTTTTTCCATTATAATTAACATGGATATCTATTAAGCACAAGGGGACCCAAAATTTAGATGTACAAGCTGGAAAATTTTGGGTGGTGTTCTAGCAGCTACAATAGTGAATTATGCATATTGTTGGGAAATATAGTAGATATAAATGTGTGGGCCTATATCCAAGAAGTTATGGGAGGAGGAAGATTAGAGGAATTTTTTGTGGGCTTCCTGAGTTATCTAGCAAGACATCAAACCTTGGTCCAAAGCTAAAGATGTGGGTAAGTGCATGAAGTCTGAGAGCTCCATTATCTCCTTTATGGGCTGCATCTCACCTTTGGAAGAATCTAGAAGTAAGACATGAAATGAAGGGTCAATATGATGTTAGTGAGGTTTGTCAAGTTCTAGATATAGAGGTTGTATCTGAGCTTCTTTTTATTTGGTAAGGGTAGAAAGGATAGGGAAACTGAATACCAATGAAAGTCTGGAAATGAAGATAGAGGTATAAAAGGGCATGCATAGATATTTCTTAAACAAAAATGTATATCGCCAATTTTCTATCCATAAAATGAGGGCTTGAATGCCATTTTTTAAGATCGATATAGGAGATAAGATGTTGCTGGCTGTTATTGAATGATTTCACCTAGAGGATGGGAGATCGATAGTTATGGTCTATGAGCTTCCATCCCGGGGAAATGTTAAAGGATAGTTGAATGTGTCATTCATTGAACCTATGAGAAGACCCTATCTAGTCATTGGAAGAGGAAAAGATAATGGCGTGTGTAACCCTTATGGGTTTTGTCTCCTAGTAATTGGGAGGCATAATAATGGGTCCATACTCTTCACCTTTGGATCATGTGCGTTATTGAGGGAAACTATGAATACAAGATGTCATATTTTGTAAAAAGGTGGGTGGATCATGTGTACAAATTTGAGTGCTATGCTAGTTGAATTTCTCTTATATATAGAATGAATTTTGTATGGGTAAGGGAATGGAGGAATGAAATTATGTCTCTTTGATGTGTGGAATATGTTAGATGGGCTATGCACATTGACTAATTGTGTGAAGTAGAGACTTCCTAGCAAAGGTTAGTGGTTGTATGCATGTGGAATGTTTGATATAATGCTCATATGGAGTGGTTGTATGCATGTGAAATGCTTGAATGAGATGTAGTATAATATATGGTATGATTTTAGGATATGCCCATCGTAATAAAGGAAATTAGGCATCATAAACATTTAAGAAAATGTAAGAAGTAGGTGAAGGTGAAGGCGATATCAATAATAAAAAAGAAAGAAAAAATATTATAATGGAGTTGATTTTTTTTGATGACATATAAATGGGCTTACAATTATAAGACTTGCTAAGGCATGTGTACCCTTGGAAAATGACTGGTAAAGTATAGATGTAGACCTAGCTCAAGGGGGCGTGGGGGGTATGCTAGATCCTTAGATATAAGATTTGAGGTGGTAGGGAATAGACGTGAGTGATTTTGTCTCACTTGGTTACTTTGGTTAGATTTGGTTAAGGTAAACCCCAAGTTGAGGTTTAAAGGGGTTTTGTTAGGTCTCAGTGAAAGAGTCAAAGTTGCTTGGTCAAATAGTGGAGGTTTGGGCACATGAATTTTATTACCCATGGTTTCATGCCCATGGATTTCATGTAATGAAGCCTTTAAAATACTGAGGAAGACTTCATTATAATGGGCTAGGGAGGTAAGAGGTGAAGAGTCATCTGGATGGGTTTTGGCTAAGGGAGGAATAAAGTTTTGTTAGTTGGTTTTTTTCCTAGATTGAAATTTGTCTAAGATAAAAATTATTTTTATGATGAATTATTTGTTGCTGGTTATTTATAATATTCTCTCAGTAAGCTTATATTTCTCTTCGGTGATTTTTTTCTAACAATGATAATAATGCTGATGATGATTAATGTCCATTGAGACTGAATATGGTCTGTAGGACCTTAAGAAAGTAAGAGAGTACTATGAATTATAATTTATTTTCTATGCTAAAAAACCATTAAGAGAAGCATTCCAAAATCACCATAGTTTTGTTGAGTTAAAAGGTTGAGAAGGTTGGTAGTATGACAAATATTTTGAAATTTAGATATAATCTGATAGACAATCTAAAAGAAAATTATTTTCATCTTCAACCCTGTTAGTGACACAAAGGTGATAGAATATTTCATCCCATTGTGTTTTGGGAATTTGTCAATGTCCTTTCTTTTTTTGAGGAAATATTTAGGAAGATACACTTGAAGGGATCACATCCCCGTCGACTTATTAGCCGAGCCTAACCCCAAGGGAATCAAGGGGAATTTACCCCATGAATTCCCATTATCGAGGTGCTCTAGCAACGAGAAGTCGACCAATTGAGCTAACCCTTAGGGTTGATAAATGTCCATTTTCACTATGTTACTCATGAGAATTTGTTCTTATTTTAGAAATGTTTATTTTCTACTTTACACTAGTCAAAATTGGGAGATACCCTTGATTTTAAATATTTTGATTGATCACCTCCTTATAACATCTTAATTTCCTTCCCCCCTCTAAATCTTTATCACCTCACAATTTTCTTCTTAAATTTGATGTAATAATATTTTTAATACTATTATTATTTTGCACAATGATCTCCTCCTTTATCCCCCAATTGTCTAGCCAAGATTGATAATTCTTATGCCAACCCCACTTTATTTGAAGGTAGTTTTGGCTAAAATTAGAAGTAATTTATGGAAACCTCTTGCCTTCTACATTCTTTAACCTCTTTATATACATAAGATACCTAGTCATAGCCATGCTTTACATGGGGGGAAGGTTTGCTTCAACGAAGAGGCAAGGATATAGTGTATTTTTTTTAATATCAAGACAATGTGTTCTAAATCACTTTTTTATCTGTTCTATATTTCTCAGCGACTCTCTGGAGATACTGCATCCCCATAAAATAACAAGGGTGATGAGAGTCTCAAAGAGGTTCTTTTTTTTTTAATCACATATCCAAATATATGTTGACTTACAATTGTTTTCAAGTCTATAATAAGCTTTCCATCCCCCATTTATCCCTTTTTCAAACTAGAATTCCATTTGAGCATATGATGGATGCTAATTCCAAGATATTTGTATGAAGAAGAATCCTCCAAGTTGTTATTGTCATATAAGAAGTTATCATGTGTGATACTTTTGGATTTAATTATCATGACTTTTGTTTTGTCACTATTGATGATCACACCCATCTTGGAAGATAAATCTTGGAGGATTCTCATATGTTTTTCAAGATAATAAGAACTCCTCGCTAAGAGAACAATATAATGAACATAGAGAAGAAGAGTAATGACTATATTAGTGAGAGTGGGGACAACATATCCTACTTCTTCCAAACACTCTTTTTAACTTATCAAGAAAAAACTTATAAACTGGTTATTTCATGTTGTTGCATTTTTTATCAAATTATGACAAATTACTTAATATTTCTCTTATAAATCTATATTGAAATTTATTTAACATTTCACAAGAGTTTACGTCTTCATTCTATAACCTAAAACACGTTGTAAAATTTTACTTCTCTTCTTTTTTTGAAGTTAGGAACTTTGCATTGTTGGGCCTCTGTTTTGTCTTGTTTTATATCACCTTTTACTCAAAATCACTCATGTTTTTGTTTAGCTTGAATAAGTCATTGTCACAGTTTTGTGCATTCTCGGAAATAATAAGTAAGTATTTGCTATTCCTTTGTTTTAATGAGATTTAAACATTAAAGACATATTTAATAATAGTTTGTGTGTTTGCAAGTTTACAAAGTTGGTTATATACCTATTTTGATAGAGGCGAAGTTCCTGCACCACACGTTCTTGCACTAGTACCAGAACACATTCCTACACCAGCATTGAAAATCACAGTGTCTGCTGAAAATCCGCATAATTTCTAAATGGCCAAGTTTGACCTCGGTTTTTATGCAAATGGAGGTGAATTATGGAAATCCGAGAAAATGGGTTTTTCAAAAATATAACCAATTACCCATAACCAAAACTGTTTCCTGAGATTCAAAGTATTCCAAAAGTTACGAACATGTCTTTGAAGCACTTTTATAAAAAAGAAACTGTTTTTTCCAGAATTCTGAAAACACAGTCAGCAAGTTCCAGACAGCCAACTTCCGCCTCGGTTTTTGTGCAGATGAAGGAAAATAAAGAAATTACGCGACATGGGTTTTTATCCCAGTATAGAAAATTGACTAAGTTTAAAACGGTTTCCAAAAATACACAATGGTTGAGGAGATACGAAGGAGGCTCTGAAGGCAGTTTGTTAAAATTACCAAATTTTCCAGAATTCTAGAAAAAATCACAGAATTGGAAAATTCATATTAAATCTCAATTATTTTAATAGGAGAACGATTGTACTGTCATATGATGCAATTAGAAATTGTTAGTATTCAATCCCCATATTCCTTGCAAAGGAATAACTTGTTTTAATCATTACGAAATATTATAAAAGGGGAAAGGATGCACGTAGGAGGGGACGAACGGATGGTAGAGGAGTGACGCTATAGCATTGTTGCTGTAGCTTTGTTTTGCTGATATCGCCCAAATTTGGGCTGGATTGTAATCACGCATGTGTTTGCTTTGAGGATTTAATAAGAAGAGCTCCACCTTATGCTTCATAAATTTTATCATTTTTTATGTTTAAACAGTTGATGCGTTGTTTCGATACTGAGTAGAGTTTCCGTTTGAAAGGGAAACGTGTTGGTTGGCTAGGGCCCAACCAACCTAGCACGTTCTCCCTCCTTTCTGTTCTTGTAATTTATGTTTTTAAACTGCCAAGTGTGATTTAATTTACAACATTTGAATTTTTGTTTGAGTGAAAGCGGATCTGATGCGTGAAGTAGTTAAATTTACTTTCTGCATGGTTGATTTATTTTTCTTGCCTGGTTCGAGCAGGAAGAAGTTTCTTGCACCAGTGCACGTTGGTGTGCTATTCACTTTCTGCATGTTTGGTTTGTTTTCTCCGCCTTGTTCGAGCAGGAGAAATCACCTGCACCAGTGCACGTTGGTGTGCTATTCACTTCAGCGAGCCTTTATAATTTACTTTTAGCAATTTTCTTTCTTTCATTAAACACTTTATAACCAATTGTTTCTTTATTTCTGTAGACATTTATCTCTTTGATATGCAATTTGGTTTTATAACACTTGCAGTAATTAAGCATTGATTTCAAGAATTAAAAGTTAAAGTGTAAGAAGCTCTGATCAGGTACAAGAACCAGTTTCTTGGTACCAGATCTCAGTGCTGTGGGCTTGAGAAAGTTCAGGGCCCTTGCATGAAGAAAATCATCTTTAGTACGGACATTACTTTACACCTTCTGCATAAATCGATGTTCCTGCACTAGTGCAAGAACACTGCACTAGTGCAAGATCGATTTTTGTGGAAAGGATATCTTTACATGAGCAGGTTCGAAGGGGCCCATCTGTTGAAGACTGCCAGGGTGTCTTTGCTAAAGAAAACACATTCTCAATAGATGATCAATATCTAGCTAGAGTGATTGCCTTCTTTTTATTTCTGAATCTCTTTTGCAAGTACATTTCTTCTTGTTCCAGCCTTAGATTACTTTGATGATTCAATTATCTTCTCTACAAGATTTTCTTTATAGTAGGAATTTCTATTAGGAAAATTCATACCATCTCTGGCATTGCCTGTGCTTCGTCTCTAAGTTTACGAATCCCCCGGGTTGACAATTAAATTTTGAGTAGTTTGCCTAAGTGAAATTCCTGCACCCAACATTTTGGCGCCGCTGCCAGGGAGGTGATTTGATTTGGTAAGAATTTTCTGTTGATGCAATAAGGGTAAGTCTGCCTTTATCTTTTTGTTTTTTATGCAAGTGTGGTGAGCTTTATTTCAGCCAATAACTTTTAAAATCAATTATCTTGAGATCCTAATCTTTAACGTTATATCATTTTTGAGGTGTTGTAAGAACCCCTGTTACTAATATGTGTGTGGAGACATGGACTATCAATAAACCAGATGGACTTGAAGATGATAAATATGAAGGACCTCTCACAAGCCTTAGCAACTGCTGGGATCTGGACCTCTACCTCTCAGGAAGAGAACTTTTTGACAATATTCAAGAGCTTGTCCATTTCTTCACCACCACAAGAGGATTTGGAAGTCTCTTTTGATTTTCCTGACCAGTCATCTAAGGAGACAAATGAATCATGCACTATAATCAATGGAGAATATCCACTGGAACGTGAGATCGAGGAGTTATTGACATGTCTATCAACAGATCCAGAATGTAATGAAGAGACTACTCACTCTACCGAGAATAATCAACATGACATGGAAGAAGAGGATGAGCAACATGGGCCAAATCAAGAAATGGACCAAGAATACTATGATCATATCGAACATTGGTTCCGAACAATGACTCAAGCAAGGGAGTATTCTTTTCTTTTAAAACTCTTGTTGTCATATCAAGTACATTGGTTGGTTTTTCATGCTCATGTAAACTTTCAAGTTTGTATGATAAATTTGAGCATGAATATATATTTTCATCTGATCTGCACATGGCTTCATTGGAAGTATGCCTACACTTAAAACTAATATTTCTCTTTTTAAAAATAGGGTAGGGTAATGAATAAAGATGAATACCAACACTCTTGAACTTGTGATTCCATAAAAGCACAACTTTTGAAATTTTTATTATTATGCATTCTCATGGTAAAACTTGTCAAAAGTTCTTTACACTTAACGCTTCATATTTTTAAAGTGACTTTGATTGATATGTATTGTTATAAGTTACATGTAATACTTTTCTAACAAACTACCATCCAGAAAATCTTTTCAAATTCCTCTTCGAAGGGACTAGTGAAAAAACCTCCTATGGTGGACCACGCCTACAAAAATCTAATAAGCTTTCATAAAGAACCCTAGCATGATAAACTCAAGGAATCTTTTTGGTCATTATATGAGATGTTTTTTTAATAAGTTCTTAGGGTAGCATGACCAACCAGTAAAGAATAAACTTTTCACGCCATCCTGCACTCTTAAAGAGTAGATTTTCTTCCCCACCTATTAAGTAATCCATCTAGGGTTAATCACAATCAAAGTTTTTTTTTTTTTAAACATAAACGAATTAATTGAAAGATAGGAGGTCTCATTGCGAGCCACCTACTATGATCATGGGTCCTAAGGAAGATGACATTACCGCACTGGTCACCAAGCCAGAGTAATGGCTTTCAGTTGGAAAATTGGAAGACGAAAGGTCTCATCGCAAGCCAGCTCATTCATTCTTGTTAGTTCTCATGAATGGCGTTGTCGTTAGCTGGTTACCAAGCCAGGACAACATCCTTCAATTAACTTATAAAAAGAGAAAAAGTAAATTCTCATAAATAACTTTGAATCTATATCTAATAGGTGGGACAAAATCATTTCGTAAGGTTAAAAGTGTATCCCTGTTGAGGCTATGGACGCCTGCTGGCAGCAGGGCCATGCCTGTGGTATTAAAGTTGGCTCTACACTATAATTTACTTGGTTGAATTTGCTTTCCATGAACTCACTACCAATCTCTTCGAGAATGGCTTTAAAATCCTTCCGTTGTTATGCCTAGGAGTTCTATATTTTTGAACTGATTTTTTATGGATGCGGGGACTCTTAGTGCTGGTAATTCACTGTGCTCAGACAAGAGAAGCTTTAACTATACATGGATGATTATAAAATAATCATTATGGGAAGGTATTACTATGTCTATCTGTAACACCATATCGTTTAAATCATGTCACTCATGTTTATAATGAGAATGTTAAAGTGAAACTTTTGATCATAGATGCCTCCGGGATATTATTTTTGAAAATTTTAAAAGTTGTCTATTTTTCTCAAGCATGCACCATCCTTGCAATTTGGTATTTTTTGTGTGATAAATTTTCTTGGAATTAGTATAAATAATCAAAGAGTCCAACAAACACTTTGTTCTTGAAACAAGCTTTATCTAGCGTAGGAAATGTGATCACATAGGATTGCAGGAAATATCATTACGAATGCCCATAAATGTTTTTAATATCTCTTTTTGCAAGGGAGCAACAACGCGACAATTGATTTCCTTGTATGAGGACATGCAAGAAGGTTAGCATGGGGGGATGTTGGGCCTCTGTTTTGTCTTGTTTTATATCACCTTTTACTCGAAATCACTCATGCTTTTGTTTAGCTTGAATAAGTCATTGTCATAGTTTTGTGCATTCTCGGAAATAATAAGTATTTGCTATTCCTTTGTTTTAATGAGATTTAAACATTAAAGACATATTTAATAATAGTTTGTGTGTTTGCAGGTTACAAAGTTGGTTATATACCTATTCTGATAGAGGCGAAGTTCCTGTACCACACGTTCTTGCACTAGTACCAAAACACATTCCAGCACCAACATTGAAAATCACAGTCTGCTGAAAATCCGCATAATTTCTAAATGGCCAAATTTGACCTCGGTTTTTATGCAAATGGAGGTGAACTATGGAAATCCGAGCAAATGGGTTTTTCACAAATATAACCAATTACCCATAACCGAAACTGTTTCCTGAGATTCAAAGTATTACAAAAGTTACGAATAGGTCTTTGAAGCACTTTTATAAAAAAGAGACTGTTTTTTCCAGAATTCTGGAAACACAGTCAACAAGTTCCAGAAAGCCAACTTCCGCCTCAATTTTTGTGCAGATGAAGGAAAATAAAGAAATTACGCGACATGGGTTTTTATCCCAGTATAGAAAATTGACTAAGCTCAAAATGATTTCCCAAAATACGCAATGGTTGAGGAGATACGAAGGGGGCTCTGAAGGCAGTTTGTTAAAATTACCAGATTTTCCAGAATTCTAGAAAAAATCACAGAATTGGAAAATTCGTATTAAATCTCAATTATTTTAATAGGGGAACGATTGTACTGTCATACGATGCAATTAGAAATTGTTAGGATTCAATCTCCATATTCTTTGCAAAGGAATAGCTTGTTTTAATCATTACGAAAGATTATAAAACGGGAAAGGATGCACATAGGAGGGGACGAACGGACGGTAGAGGAGTGACGCTACAGCATTATTGCTGTAGCTTTGTTTTGCTGGTATCGCCCAAATTTGGGCTGGATTGTAATCACACATGTGTTTGCTCTGAGGATTTAATAAGAAGAGCTCCACCTTATGCTTCATAAATTTTATCATCTTTTATGTTTAAACAGTTGATGCGTTGATTCGATACTGAGTAGCGTTTCCGTTTGAAAGGGAAACGTGTTGGTTGGTTAGGGCCCAGCCAACCCAGCACGTTCTCCCTCTTTTCTGTTCTTGTAATTTATGTTTTTAAATTGCGAAGTGTGATTTAATTTACAACATTTGAATTTTTGTTTGAGTGAAAGAAGATCTGATGCGTGAAGTAGTTAAATTTATTTTCTGCACGGTTGATTTATTTTCCTTGCCTGGTTCGAGCAGGAAGAAGTTTCTTGCACCAGTGCACGTTGGTGTGCTATTCACTTTCTGCATGTTTGGTTCGTTTTCTCCGCCTGGTTCGAGTAGGAGAAGTCACCTGCACTAGTGCACGTTGGTATGCTATTCACTTTAGCAAGCCTTTCTAATTTACTTTCATCAATTTTCTTTCTTTCATTAAACACTTTATAACAGAGTGTTTCTTTATTTCCGCGGACATTTGTCTTTTTGATATGCAATCTGGTTTTATAACACTTGCAGTAATTAAGCATTGATTTCAAGAATTAAAAGTTAAAGTGTAAGAAGCTCTGGTCAGGTACAAGAACCAGTTTTTTGGTACCAGATCTGAGTGTTGTGGGCTTGAGAAAGTTCAGGGCCCTTGCACGAAGAAAAACATTTTTAGTACGGACATTACTTTACACCTTCTGCATAAATCGATGTTCCTGCACTAATGCAAGAAGACTGCACTAGTGCAAGATCGATTCTTGTGGAAAGGATATCTTTACATGAGCAGGTTCGAAGGGGCCCATTTGTTGAAGACTGCCAAGGTGTCTTTGCTAAAGAAAGCACATTCTCAGTAAATGATCAATATCTAGCTAGAGTGATTGTCTTCTTTTTATTTCTGAATCTCTTTTGCAAGTACATTTCTTTTTGTTCCAGCCTTATATTACTTTGATGATTCAGTTATCTTCTCTGCAAGATTTTCTTTAAAGTAGAAATTTCTATAAGGAAAATTCATACCATCTCTGACATTGCCTGTGCTTCGTCTCTAAGTTTACGAATCCCCCGGGTTGACAATTAAATGTTGAGTAGTTTGCTTAAGTGCAATTCCTGCACCCAACATGCATTATGTCAAATGAGGATTACATAGACCAAAAATTTTATGCTACTAGTCTGCCTGAAGGGAAACTAGACCAACAACATAAGTTCTGATTCTTGAGGTTTCTAAGGCCTTGTCTAACAAGAACATCTTGTAAATAGAAACTTATAAAAACAATATGGTTGTGCCATACCTTGAGATACACTGACATAAGACAAAAAAAACTATTAGTGTTGCAAGCAAAAAATCAGTGAGCCATAACAACCGCTTGAAAAAATATCTAGGAATCAGTGATGGTTGGTCACTGCCCTCATCCGAGGATAAGGAGATGTTGGTTGATCTCCTTGCTAGAATGGTCATCATGCGATTTATACTGTTAATTTTTCCCTCTATCTCTTCCAATATTCAAATGGAATTTAACCTTGTGTCGACTTTTTTCCATGGTCGATGAAGTGACGGGAGTGCATGCAATGCACTAAGTATAGTGGGAAACAACCCCCTTTCGTGTGAGCTAGCATCATATTAAAATGGGAGGGGGGAACACTTGCTCTTGGGCACCCTCATTGGAGGAACATTCTACTCCTCTTGTTTATCTATATGTATCAATATAATAATCAATAACATTAAAAAAAAAAAAAACTAATTAACATTTTTTTTTTGGTAAATTAGGCTAATATATATTAATTCGAAAAGAGAAACAATACATATGCTACAGGCTGGGTTGGTAAGCTGCGTTTAACCAATCCCAACATTAGTTGTGTGGTTTCAAGGCTGCCTCCATGGAGGAAACCAGCCCGAAAAATACTTGAAACAGGAAATTACAAAATGCATAGCAGCGCTGGTATATCCAAAAATTACAAAATATGTAGGAGAATAAGTATAAATTGAGATTCCATGGTAATAGCATGCATGACAAAAAACAATGAAGAATTGAGCAGTTTCACAGTCCTTAGTCTTCAACTTCATCATTTATGTCTGGATCTTCCTCCATTATGGGGCAGGCATATGCCTACGCAGCCGCTTCCTTCGTGTCAGTGGATGGACGCATAGGTTTGGAGATCGATGCGCAAAGGATGGGAGCCTCCGGATATTCTGCGTCAGGGACATGCGTCCAAGTACCTTCAAAATCCATAATCCAGACATCTGTGCCATCTGTGCCATCACACAGGATGGGAGCCGGCAGAGGTTTGACCTTGCGAGGCGGGAGGTGCGCCTAATGTGCAATGGTAGACTTCCGTGGCCCACATCTACCTCTTGGCGAGGCTTGCATGGGGACCTCTTCTTCCTGATCCGAATTAGGGCTCTGTCTAGCGTAATTGACTGAGGAGAAGCCTTCAACAGGCTCCAGACTATTGTCTACCCTCCACAGATGTTTCTTTGGTGCAACCTAGGAGCCATGTCTGCTGAAGCAGAGGAGTGACAGGGATGGAAGGATGCGCAACAGGGGGAGAGAAACGAAGCAGGGGAAAAGCAAGAGGACAGGGTAAACGATGAGTGGGAAAGCACAAACTAGTGGGTGCGCACAAAATATTGAGACTAGGGGGACAAATGCAGCTGGGATAAGAAGCGCAGGCTGGATAAATCACAACCTAGATATTTCTGCGCAGCGCAGCTCTAGAAAGAGGGCTACACAACGCGCTGGCGATGCAGGAGGGCATGGGAAAAATCAACAAGAAAGACAAAAGGAACTCACTGTGTGTCTCTTTTTGTTGAGGGGTCTTCCTTTTAAAAGGTTTGTGACACATATGAATGGTAAGGTCATGATTGAGCTTGGCACGCCGCTGTGTGCCATAACCGTTATCATGTGTGGGCTCAAGTTTAGAGTTATGGCTAATTGGCATATAAATCCAAGTAATCATTTAGGATGATCGCTGCAGAGAGGTACCCTGGAGGGGGTGACGTTGACTAAGCGTATCTTCATCATGAATTATCTCATTCATCTCGTGCGAATGGTTACTGGTTTGAGGATCCACATCGGGTGAGGACCTGCACTGCATATCTTCGTCTTCATGGGTGTGGGAGAGATGACTGTCATCCGTACTCTTGCTGTCACCCTCATCCGGGGAAAAAACTAATTAACATCACACAAAATTTTAACCTAAATATAAATTCTGCATAACTTTACTAATAAACCTATCTATGTAAATTCTAATTAATATGAATTAAACTCTTTGCTTACCCACTCACAATGTATTACACATTTTTTAGAAATTAATATAACCTTGTACCTATTTATCACACAAACAATTTTATTTATTAAACTAACAACTAATTACGCCGATAGGGATTTTCTTTGTTGAATTGGGGTGGGCAAACACTGTTTACCCAACAAAACAAAAGTTTTTATTTTCTTTTTTTGAGAGATATAAATTTAACAAGTGGCACAAATGAAGTGGAAGTCACTTTACGCATTTCTAGAGCCGCGCCTCTCCCTGACGCCTCTCTGCTCCCACCCTCTCAACTCCCACTTGCATAAACTTCGGCATGTACCCCTGAAAGCCTTCAACCCGGCACCGTTCCACACAGCCAGAGAAACCCGGTGTCATTCCACAGAGTCAGAGCACCAGCAGGGGCGGTGTCGGTTGGTGTCGTCTTCCAGATTGTTGGAGGTTTTTAATATACTTTTTATGAGCTCTGCAAAGGTTTTTTACAATGTATTTGTGTTTTTTTTTTAATATTCATTCAGTTTTTGTGATTCAGTGTGCGCTTGACGAGGGTTTTACTTTTTTCTCTAAAGCTTATTTATACAACAATTTACCCTGAGCATTTGTGGAGAAATTTTCTTCACCGGAAACACTCTCTGCTTCCCGAGCCCTGAAACAATTACCCTTGTGCGATTGTGTGGAATAACCAGAAATTATGTTGCATGATAGTGAAATTATGAAGCTGATTAACGCAAGATAGGGTTTTTCTTCCTGTATAGATAACACAACACTCTCGATACCGTCTCTCTGCCAAAACAAACCAAAATCTAAAACCTCAGAAATTTATGCTCACAATCTCTCTACATATTTCTCCTCCCGGTTTCCTTGTGCGTGTTTAGCTGAAAAAAGCATAGACATAGAAAAATGTGCGTTGGGATTTACTATGGGCTTTACTGTGATTTATGAAGCGTAGGTTGTAAATAGAGTTGTCCACGTCCACGTTGGCTATGGATGGATGGGGTAAACTTTGAAATTTTCCATATTTCCATATGAAATTCAAGAATAATTGGGAGTATCTCAAAGCTTCCAGGGAAAGAGAAGATCCAAAGAATGATTCAATCGCTTCCTTCGCTGGTGATGATTTTAAAAACCAATTGGACATAGTGCAGAAAAGACTTCCCCGCAGTTATAGAGTTTACAGTGTTGCTATTTAGAATTCATTGTTGAGAGCATGCCCCAAAAGATAGTTTCCTGCCAATTGCTCATTCTTGTCACAGGCCAAAAAAGCCTCTATAACAAGGGCACAGTCAAAGCCCATGGCCTCAAGCTGAAAATAAACAAATAAGATTCACATTACATTCAAACTCTCTTTAACAAATGTATTATTTTTGAGTTGAAGTGATTAATAAAGCTATCTATAAACACTTACACGCTCAACTGCCTCTTGTTCCTCTGGAGTTACATTAATAGCCGGGGGCATTGCTCCGAGTAAGCCGGTTGAAGAAATCCATGAAGTTGAAGGTAATGGATCTTAGAAAACATTGCAATATTGAATTGTTATAACAGAGGAATTGAAGGAATAAAAAACAAAAGAGCTTTCACAGCATGTCTATGCTAACAGAAAATTATAAAGAAAGTAGTGAAAATGAAAAAAATATACTCAACCTTCAGCACCTTCAACCGGTTCATTAACTAAGCGAAGAAAATCAGCCTGGTGGTCTTCAATAAGCCGCATCAATTGAGGATTCTATGGAATAATGAATTATAAAGTTAAGTGTGAACAATTCCAAACAATTAAAACCATGCATTTAGAAATAAAATTACACCTTTCAGTATTCTAACTAAATTCCAAGCACTGTAACAATACAAAGTAATTGTGGGCATCAGGGTGTTTGATTGTATTTAGGAATCTGGTTATTCTTGCTGTTTTTACAGCCGAGAATTAAATGATGAATAACAGCGTTTTTTTTCTTAAAAAAAAAAACAATACAAAGTAATTATGGTGGGCACATTATGAAGCTAATGATTCATTTTCCATTTTATACAGTCTCTAATCATGTTGATTTGGAGGTTTTCTGGAGCTATTATGTTATGTACATCATTTAATTAGTTTAAATGATGTAAATATAATCATTTAATTAATTAATTAAATTAATTATGATTATTTTGTAAATAATATTATTTTATTATTTAAATTATTTATTTGTTTACCTATTCTATATACCCGCGGAACTGAGAACTTGTACATTTATTACTCTATTTCAAAAACCATGTAATAAAAACTTTATTGTAAATATGAAATAATATATAATATATAAATAAAATATTAATCAAATTATGAGGTCACCCCACTCAAGGCAATCCCAAAGGTTCAATTCAACTCTTTACACATTTTATGCCTCCCGGGATCCCATCTCGGGATAACGTAAGTGAGAGGGCCGAAGTGGGTGGATAAATAAAGCGTGGAGGAGGCCCCACCTGGGCTCCTTCCATATAAACTTATGGAGGTTTTAACATTTTCATTTAAAACACTTCCTCCCTCCTTTTATATAAAACACTCTATTACAATTTATTTTGTTTAATTATTATTAAAACCTTTTATTATTTTCTTTGTTTTATTTATGATATTTTTATTTTAATGTTGTTATTTATTTATTTTTAATTCTATTAAATTAGAATTTTATTAAAAAATAATTAACATTGTTAATTTTCAGTAAATAATCAAGTTTAGAATTCAAATAGTGGAAGGCTTTATCTCAAAGTTTACTCAGCCAAATAAGGCTTAGGCCGGTTTGTTGGAATGCTAAATTCATGGAGAATAAATTGGAGACATTAACTCAAACAAATTTGAACATTTAATATGTCAAAAAATTAATAGATATTGGAGTTATGAATTTGCAACTGAAAATGAAAATTTTGAATTTGTTTTGAAATAATTTTCATTGGCCCAAAACTTTTCATTGTTGCAAATTCATTTAAGATGATTAGTTTTGCCATAGAAATCTTCATAGGGGAAATCTAAATCATGAGTCTATTTTATTTTATTTATTATTTATTATTTCAAATTGAGAAATTTATTGTGACAATTTTCATATCTGGTTGTATGTACAAATTTAATTGGTTTTGGTTTTGATTTGTGGTTGATTTTTGACAGAGAGTTCTTGCAAGGAGACAAAGGCAAGGATTTGGAGCAATAGGATTACCCTGACAAAGAAGGGAGAGGATGATTTACAAATCCAAAGAAACATGGATCTAATCTGCGTTCAACAACTCTCCTTTTGGGTTTTCCTTTTGTAAATTATAAATAATATTTTGGAGAAGGAGAAGGTGTTCCTCTTTTTTGCAATAGAATACTCTAAGCACTTTTGTAAGGGGAATTTTAATTGTAGGTGAAGATGAATGTTGACATATGAGCTTGGGTGTTTTTCTTTTAAATATTAAATCTTTGTTGTAGAGGTTGGGTTGCGCTATTGCAAATCTATTTTCTATGACCAAAGTAGAAGATCTTGGAAGAACTGTTAGAGATTCTTTGTAAAAAAGTAGAGCAAAGAGTTTTAGGTTTATTTGTATTCAAATACTTTGATTTATTAATGCAATTTTTTCTCTTTTAATGGCAGATATGTGCCAACTATTTCATATTTTTCATTTTTGTTAGATATGAGAATGGTTATTTATTGGATCAATTATGTGATCTTCTAATTGCATTGATTTGTTATTGATTTCCCAATTTTCTATTGTGCTTTAATCAAATTTCCAAGTAACTATTTACTTATAAAGTTGTCATTAAAATAGCTTTAATTGCTATTAGAATTAAGTGAATTATTTCCTACTTTTGATGGTTAATCATTTATTGTTTTAAATATCTAAAACAAAGCATTCATGTCACTTAAAATATCAGTTGTTAGAACTTTTTCAGCGACTTGATATTTATCATGTAATACATGTTAAATCCTCATTCTTTTAAATCACTTTTCTCTTGATTTGGGTGAGGTCTATATCTTGTCCTAATCAAGATATGATAGATTAGATTTCCTTTTTGTTGTTTACATACTAGAATGAATTTTCATTTATAAATAATCCATTGCATTTTAGAAGTCTCCTTACGTAGGATAAAACTTTAGCGTGGCTTGGCTGAGCCCTTGTTTCAGATTAAGGGCTACTTTCTTGCAAGTGCATGACAAGAATGTATGTTTGATTTCATCTTGTTGTTGATAGTTAATTAGAGACATCACAAGTCAGCAAGGAGAGTGGGGGTGATTGGACCCAATAGAACCAGTCGAAATCACCAACCCAAATTGGAAAGAGTCTGATTTGTGGCTTTGACCAGATGGTCTCCCTAATGTTGATGATGTCATTTTTGGCCATCAACATTTTTGGCGTTAGAAGGAGGGCCATTAACGAGTAGTCCTTTTTTCAAGTCTTGTATTTTTAAAGTTTTATATATTTTCAATGACTCCTTCTAAACTTCTTATTTGGATTTGCTTCACTAGATTTCCACCTGCTATCACTCCAATAAAGGTAGTAAATCTTTTGACGAAAACAATGTTTAATGGTAAGGAGAATGCTTTTTATTATGATCATTTTCTTCAATTTATTCTAAATTATAACAATTATGATATCGATGAAGCTGTGATGTGAAGGATGTTCACTCTTACCTTGACAAGATTAGCCAAAGACTCGTGTAGATCATTCTCATTTGACTCTATACACACTTGTGATGAGTTTACAAAAATATTTCTTCATGTTTTTCAGGATTAGAATTATGTAAAGGTTTGTGATCAACTTGAAGCACTGCATAGATTTGAAGGTGAATCTTTGGATGCTTTTCTTATTATATTTAAATTAATTTATTTACAGTTTCAATCTAAAGATTCACCTCTTGAGTTTAAGTTAATAGGATGGTTTAAACATTTAGTTTCTCTTCCCTGTATTTCCAATAACTATGAATAACGAGAAGATATAACATTTTTAGGCATATTCACTATTGTTGAAGAATTAATTGATCAAAGTGACAAAACTAATCCTCTTCCAAATGCGACGATTTCCAATGAACAATTTTAGGAGGAAACAAATGCTGCTAGAATAAATAATGTTGATCTTGATTCTTGAAGCTGCTCTTAATCAATAAAATTTTGCTTTCCCAAATTATAATAATTATGCTAAATATGAAAACAAGAAGGTAACAAAATCAACAGGAAGCATGCAACAAGCAAATAAGCAAATGAAAATGTAAATTGAAAATTCCAACAATATACCTGCAACAAATGATTATGAATTTTCTTTTGCTGAAATTAATAATCAGTCACAAAGTGCAGAGTAGCCTAGCTTTAATTTTTAAGAAAGTATGATAAACCGTATACTTAATAAAGAATATATAATTTTCATTCTCGAAAATGAGCAAGAATCTTCAGGCATAAAAATTTTCAGGTACACATTTTCAATTAGTCATTTCTCTCTTTAACCTAATTTTTTTTTTTAATCAAAGTAATTCATTTGCTAATCTTTTTGCAATTCATATGCACACAATGTTAGGATATTCTGACACATGGGAAATAGTTAAGTATAACTTGGTCTACCGTAAAGTTAGGTAAAGTGTGTTTCTTTAGTATGTATTTTTGTAACTTATAATCCGACGACCACGATATGTAGTGATTCGACAGTTCATTCTCTCCTCGGTATTACTGACACTTGATCTACAACTTAACACCCGATTGTTCCATGATATTTATTTAAAGAGCATGAAGGGTCATTTGTTCGGTGATCGTTTATGATAGAAGCTTATATATATTTTCTTTCTTTATATAAATAAATTGTCTGAGGTGGTCGCATTGGCTAAGGTCGTGGACTATTTCCCTCTTTGAGGGTTTTAACCACGTCAAATATTGGTGTATTGATACGTGATTTGTTTGTGAGCGGTGACCTTTGGTGTGTGATCTAAGGAACTTACCCTGTAAATTCCTACATGGTATTAGAGCTGTTTGAGGGCCGCATCCGTTGTTGATCCAAATCCGAAGCTGGTTTTGACTGCATGCGATTGTCGTTTTCCAGATCTACTGTTTCTGACCACTTTCGGGCATGGAGAATTGTTATGTTGTGTCCAGAGCCTCTATTCCAGTGAGGAACCCCTTTCGTTTCATACAAAAAGGTTTTCGGTTGCCCTAGCTATGTCGTTTTAGATATGGAGGTATAAATTTTTTTTTTGCAGATATATTTATTTATCCCTCTGTTTATTTTGGTTTATAGTAAATTTTTTTTTTATTACTGATCTACACCCTCTTTTATGGATATTCTCTTTGCTCCGCGCTTTGTGCGATTTGGAAAACCAGAAATAGAGAGATGAAGTTTTTCTCTTAAGTATTCTCTTTCCTCGTGACGTTGTGTGATCTCGGGAAATAAGAAATAGTGAGAAAAATATTTAGTTTCTGGTCGGACTAACCAAAAATATAACATTAAGCCGGAAGGCTTGTATTTTTTTTGTTTTGTTTGCGTGGTTTTTTTTGGTAGGAAAAAGAGCACAAAAAAAAAAAAATCTCCTTTCCAACAATTACTAAATCTTTTAACTAGCTCACTTCGTCTAAAGTTACTTTATGAGAATAGAGGTCTTGGATAGAATAAAGGTCTTGGATTACTTTTTTCTAGAAAACTTTTTGTTAAGTTACTTATTTTTTTCTAAAAAAAAACACATGTAACTTATGTTTTAAAGTTACTTTATGTAATAGTGTTTCTCACCTATTATAAAAAGTGAGTCACTTACAGCCTAAAGTCATTTTATCTTTTATTTAAGTTACAATCTACTTGATTTTTAGTTCATAAAGTAACATTGTAAAAGTGACTCACTTATTTATAAAAGTGGGTCACATAAAGTAGTATTTTTTTAAGTGAGCTTATTATATTAAGTTTGGAAAGGGGGGAATTTTTTTTTTTTCATCAACTATCAACCTATCAAGTGACTATTTGGCATCTACTTCAACATTTCTTAAAAAATGCATAACTTTTTCATCCAGAAACTGTTTTTAGAGCCGTTGTTTTTTTAAATCGACCTAATTTTTTGAGATATTTCCATTGGAGCAGTTAATTTCAATATTTGCTATTTCAATTTTTAAAAATGGAAAGTGCATGTCCGATTATTATTAACAACGCCAATTAATTCCAATGGCTATTGTACATGGTAGACTTAATTAGAAGTAAAGAGATTTATAGAATAACCTCAGAAATAGAATCTAAGCCTACCGATGAAAATAAAAAGGCTAAATGGGAAAGTAAACAAGATCAAACACGAGGGTTGATAGGAATGTCCATTGCTTGAGATCTTAGATTTCATATCCAAGAAATTGACTCCCTTGATGAAGCTATGAAAAAGCTAAATATTGTTTTTGGCATTCAAAATGAAATCAGAGCCCACCAACTTGAAAATGAGTTGCTTACTTTGGACCCCAATAATTTCTCCTTTATTGAAGATTTTTTGCCCAAATTCAAGACCCTTAGACTTCTCCTAGAAGGTTGTAAGGTTAAAAAAGGAATATGGTAGTCTTATCTATTCAATTCTTACTAAGTTAGGCCCTGCATAATATGTATTTGTTTCGACCTTCCATTCCACCAGAGAAGCCCTCATTTCTCAAGGAACACCCTACAAGGCTCCCTCTTTTGATGCATTATGCGATTCTTTAATAAGAGAACAAGAAAAAATATTACACCTTGGTCTTATTAATACTGGAAACTCTTCTAAGAAATCCTTAGCAGCTCAGCAACAATCAAATCCAAAGAATCCTAACAAGCAACATCCTAAAAAGAATGGTCCTAAACCAAATAAGGGTCTTAAGCAATCTCAGCCGCAAACTGAAAAAACAACTCAACAAACTGATAAGGAAAATAAAAAAAGGGAAGAAGACAGATAAACATTGCAACTTTTGTAATTGTGATGGCCATGTAGAGTCAAAATGTTTTAAGAAGATGGAAGCCTTGGAAGAAAAAATGAAGAAGCACAACATCCATTTGGAGAACTCTTCAACTTCATATTCAGGAATGACACTTTCTGCATGTGGTTGTCAAGCATCTAGATCTGGTTATGCATTGAATCTATATTCTTCTTCTCATTCTCATGAGTGGCTCATTGATTCTAGAGCCTCTTACCACATGGCCAAAAATAAAGCCATCTTTTCTTATTTAAATGATTGTAACACCAAAAATATTTATGTTGGTGATGATAGATCTTTTAGTGTTGTAGGGTCTGGAACCATTCCTCTAGATAATGGTTAGTTTAATGATGTATTATGTGTTCCTACATTTTCCTGCAACCTTCTATCTGTTTATCAGATAACTCATTCAAGTGAAGGGAAAACCGTAGAATTCTCCCCTCATGATGTTGTAATTAAGGAGCTAAGAGATCCTAGACATATTTTAGCTAATGGCATTGCTGATGATTCCACAAAGTTGTATAAGTTTGACAACTTTGGGTCATCATGTCTTCCCTCTGTTTTTGTTGCTCATAATGATGAAGTGAACAAACTGTGAGCGATTTGGTCACTTAAACTATCACTCTCTTCAAAATTTGTGTAAATAAAATATGGTGACAGGTCTTCCTATGGTATCTTTCCGAGGTGGTGTTTTTTTTTGGTTGTGTACTCAGAAAACATCATCAGGATAGTTTTGAAAAATGTGTCTCTTGCAACGCTTCAGCCCCTTTGTAGCTTGTGCATAATGATTTATGTGGTCCACTTCTAGTTGTTTCTTTCTCTGGCTACAAGTACTTCTCAAATTTCATTGATGATTTTTCCAAACGCACTTGGGTATACTTCTTAAAACTCAAGAGTGAATTTTTTAACATGTTCTTGGCCTTTAAGGCCTCTGTTGAGAAACCATATGCACATCAAATTCTTAAGTTAAGATCTAACAATGGAGGAGAATATGTTAACAACAAATTTATCAACTTTTGCACTAAGCATGACATTCAATTGTAACATATTGTTCCGTATACTCCACAACAAAATGGTGTAGCTAAAAGGAAGAATCGCAGTCTAAAAGAAATGGTTAATTGTATGCTTCAATCTAAAGGACTTAGTCTTAATTTTCAGGCAGAAGCAATTAAATGTGCAAATTACATAGTAAATCGCACTCCTACTAAGGTTTTAAGGAATATCAATCTAGAAGAATCCTGGAGCTCAATCAAACCAGATGTAAGTCACTTTCGTGTTTTTGGTAGTGAAGCTTGGGCCCATATTCCAGATGAGAAAAATAAAGCCTTAGAACCTAAGAGTGAAAAATGTAATTTTGTTGGATCTTGACAAAAATACAGGCTAAAGGATATAGAATTCTTCAACCCAAATCCAAAAATGTAATAATTAGAGGAGATGTAAAATTTGATGAAACTATATCGGCCTGCTAGGCTAGTTTGGCGGGTGTGCCACCTTTGGCTTGCGAACTTGATTCAACATATGTGCCACCTCTCTCTATCTCTATAGAAATTTTGACCCAACCTCGATTATCAGTTTCTCCTTATTACTCCCATGTAGTTAAATGCCCATTCCCATAACCATACATTCAACAAGCTGGAAATAATAAATATTTCTGAAAACACAAATTCTAGAAATTTCAAAGTGTTGGAAAATGCAGAAATAAAAACTCAGAAAATATATTAGCCACACACAAAAAAAATTACACGCTGATTTTTTGTCAACATGACCCTAGAAAAAATCCCTACAACTCAAGGGGAAAACCAGTTCGAAAGATCTTCTTTATTCCTGGAAAATGCTTTTACAGAGAAGTGAAATATACAGGAAAAATTCCAGCAAACAATGTAGAGACGTATCTCGTTTTCAGTGCTTGCCTCCACCTTAGAAAATGTACCAAATCAGCAAAACAATAATAACAGAATTTTATTACAGCAGGAGATACCAACATTTATTTTTGTACGTCCTCCTCGAAAACCATTCCAGAAATTTCGTAATGTTGTACGGAAATCACAGTAGCCTCTTTTAGCCTTGAAAATCATGCTAACTTAGCCTCAGAATGCGTGTTGCCCAATGTTTCTTCTCCTCCTCGAAATCTATGCTTCCTTGCTACTGTATGGACCTCGAAAAATGTGCCCACTGCTGCTGTACGGAAATATGCCTCGAAAACTATGCTGATTTAATGTTGTACGACTGCTACCTCGAAATGCGTGCAACCTCTCTCTGATGTACGGATTTGCTGAACTGCTACTCTCCTTCACTTTTTCAAGCCTAGAAATTTCTCCTTCTCTCTTCTCCTCCTTCTATGAATCTGCTCATGAAAGACTCAATGATCTTTTCTCTCTTTTCCTCCTTTAACCTAACCATAAGTGACTTTTGGGGAATCCCTAAATCCAATGGTTGAGATAGCTTTAGATCTAGGGCTGAGATTAAATGTGCATTTAAATCTCACTTTCTATTTTTTAATTCACCCCACTTTAATAAAGACCCTCTTATTCATTTATTTCCAAAGTCACTTTTCACTTTCTAATTTCACATTGACTTTATTAAAGTCACTTGAAAATTAGACTTAGTAACTTTATCACTTAAAGTCACTTTTAAATTAGATTTGACTTTACAACTTATAAAGTCACTTTAGGAGAAAAAGTTATATTCTTTTGGACACTTTTCCCTAGGCCAAAGATCAAAGCTTTAGAAAACCACTTGTGCTCTAGTACCCAATTTTCAACACTTCGTCTTATCGAGGAAAGTGTTCCTCACCACATCCATATTGTCTCTGAAGTAGACATGCTTGCCCCGTGGTAAGGCTTTGGTGAATACATCTGCTACCTGCTCATCTGTGGGAATATACTCAAGCTTCACAACTCCCTTCTAACCATAGTCTCTGATGAAATGATATTTGATCCCGATATGCTTTGACCTGTCATGAAATACTGGATTCTCCGTGAGTTTAATGCAACTCTGATTATCACAGTAAATCACTGAAGGTCTCAACGGCTGACCAAATAAGCCAAACAACATCTTGTGAAGCCATATGGCCTCACAACTAGCTTGACTGGTTGCCATGTACTCTGCTTCCGCTGAACTTAATGCTACGGACTGCTGCTTTCGGCTAAACCACGACACAACTGTCGAACCCAACCCAAAACAACACCTTGAAGTGCTCTTCCTATTAGAAGCACAACCTTCTCAATAAGAATCAGTGTACCTTGCCAATATCACTCCATCTCCTTGTCTATAATCCAGACCATAATCCATTGTCCCCTGCAAGTACCGCAAAATGTGTTTTACAGCAACCTAGTGCACTCTCCTGGGCTCACACATGAACTGACTCATCGTGTTGACTGCAAAACATATATCTGGTCTAGTGTTGACCAAATACATCAAGGAACCAATCAGCTGTCTATACAATGTGGGATCCACCAACTCAGAATCTTAAGCGAGAAGCTTCTTCTAGTTAGTGATCATAGGTGTCGACATGGGTCTACAATCCTCCATGTGGAATCTGCTAAAGATGTCCACAATATACTTCCCCTGTCCCAAGAAGAAATTCCCCTCCTTTTGCCACACCTCCAAACCCAAAAAGTAATGCATCAAGCCAATGTCCTTTATCTCGAACTCCGAGGCAAGATCTCACTTGCAGCCCTCTATGAGTCTCTCTGCACCTGTAATGACCAAGTCATCAACATACAACACCAAAATGAGAGGCTCCTCACCTATCACAATAAAGTATAGGTTCGGATCTGCATCACTCTTTGTGAAACCCATCTCGTGCAAGTATGTATCAATCATGGAGTACCAAGCTCTAGGAGCTTGCTTCAGGCCATAAAGTGCCTTCTTCAGCCTGCATACATGGGACTCCTTCCCATGCACCTCAAAGCCCTGTGGTTGCTTAATGTACACCTCCTCCTGTATGAATCCACTGAGAAATGTGGTCTTCACATCCATCTGGTGGATCTTCCAACCCATCTCTCTTACTATCGATATAATGGAGCGAATTGAAGTATATCGAGCCACGAGAGCGAAGGTCTCCTCATAGTCTACTCCCTCTACCTGGGAGAACCCTCTAGCCACAAATCTAGCCTTGAACTTCTCGATGCTGCCATCTGCAGCGTGCTTTACCTTGTAAATCCATTTGGAAGTAACCACAGATTTGCCTTCAGGCCTCGACACCACCTCCCAAACATCATTCTTCATGATAGAAGAATACTCCTCTTACATGGCCTCTCTCCAGACCTGCTGGCTAGCTGCCTTCTCAGAGCTAGAAGGCTCAGAGTCAACGATTTTGGCAACCATTGCCATATAGCTACAGAACCTCTTAGGCGGTCTGCTCTCTCTGACCAGTCTCTTCGGCCCAACAAAAGATTTGGCCTCTCTCAAGGTGTCCTAAAGCCACTTGCGCTTCCTCTTCCCTGAGCACACTTCTCCCACCAGAGAATGAAACTCCTCATCCTCATCAGAAGAATTAACTCCTGAATGTCTGTCTGTTGTTCTCCTGCCTGAACCTGTGCCTGTAGCCGCTGAAGTACCATGTGAACTGTCCATTAGTGGACTACTTAGTGAAATACTCTGCGGACTGCTCTGCATGTTGCCCGAAGCACCACCCCTCTGAATCTGCGAGCCACTGCTCATTGATGGACCTGACATCATAATCGATGTACCTCTTGATTCCTGCCCACTGGATCCCTGTGACTGAATCAACTGCTCCTGAGGGTCTGGCTGATCCAGATACTCTAACTTTCGTGACCTCCTAAAAGCCCTGTCCTCCTCGAAATTCACATCCCGCCTGACAACAACTCTCCTTTGTGCAGGAATATAAATCTGAAAGGCTTTTGAGTTCTCATTGTAGCCAACAAAGATATCCTTCTCTGTGGTGGGCTCTATATTGTTCCTCTTCTCCTTGGGTACGTAAGAGTATGCAATACACCCAAAGATACAAAAATGACCAACATCAGGCTTCTTCCCATAAAAAGCCTCCTCCAGAGTCACATGCCCCAAGGCACGATGTGGACTCCTATTCTACAAATACATACCAGTGTTGCAGGCCTCTACCCACAATAACAATGGTAACCCCTGATCATGTAGCATGTCTTTGGCAGCCGCAACGATGGATCTGTTCTTCCTCTCCGCAATCCCGTTCTACTGGGGGTTGTAAGGAACTGTGAACTCCCTCCTGATGCTTGCCTCCACACAATAATCAACAAACTCAACAAGGGTGCACTCCCCTCCATTGTATGACCTGAGGGACTTGATCTTCTGACCTCTCTGAGTCTCCACAAGAGCTCTGAACTCTTGAAACGGCTTGAAGACCTCACTCTTGGTCTTAAAGAAATAAATCCAGGTCTTCCTAGAGTGATCATCAATGAATAAAACATAGTACTCATATCCACTCAAGGAAACATGAGACATCTAACCGCTCACATCGGTATGAATCAAATCAAGAATCCCAGTCGATCTGCTATCACTGCTGGGAAAAGGGGATTTGGCAAACTTCCCCATAGCACATCCTCTGCATGTATCAATGTGATCAGAACTGAAATTTGGCACACCTGTAGTGATCTCCCGCAATGTCCTCAAGGCCCCATGATACATGTGCCCCATCCTGCTGTGCCAAATCTCGCATAGCTCTGAACTGCTAGCTCTGTTGCCGGTACTACTGCTCAATGCCAAAAGGGGCTGCAACACAAACTTGTACACCTTTGCATGGTATACACCAATCACTCTAGCTGAATCAGCTGGAGTGCCTCTGGGATATATAAGCATCAGTCTTCTCCTGAACAAGACCTCATATCCTCTGTCCTCCAATGCTGAGACAGATATAAGGTTCTTCCTAATCCCTGGCACATATAGAACATCCGACACTTTCAAGGGATGTTTTGGTTCCCTATCAAATGTCAATGTCCCCACATCGACTGCTCTAACAATGATGTCGTCTCCGAGTACTAACTTTATATCAGTGCCACTCTCTGAAAGCTCTGAGAAGTACTCACGGGCTCCTGTGCTATGACGTGAAGCCCCACTGTCAACATACCAGATACCTGAAGATGCTCCACTAGTGGAGGGAAATGCACACTCCCTCTCAACCTCCGTGGCAGGTGATCCTGCACTAGTGGACTCACAAGAAATGAACCCAAACTCTTGGTCAAAGCTCTCTGAAAAGTCCTCTATCTCTGCTGATGTTTCCATGGTCTTGTCCTTTCCCTTCTTCTTCTTCTCTGGACACATAACTGCATAGTGTCCCATCTTCTGACAATTCGAACACTTCACCTTGGAATAGTCCTTCTGCGTGTTCACCTAGTTACCTTTACCTTTTCCCTTTCCCCCACCACCACTTGTGGAAGCTTGCTTCTTTCCCTTGCCTTTCTTGCCTCCTGTTAACAATGCTACATTGTCATCCTCCTCAACTGGCCATTTGGCTACCCCAAGCTGGTTCTTTCTGATTTCATTTTGTATGCAATCATCCCACAACCTCTCCCAAGTGGGAAGGGTATCCTGTGAAACAATCCCATCATCAAAGTTCAACCATGTACTGGGAAGGCCATTCACTGTAATCTGCACCAACTCAGTGGGTGGAATGACCTCTCCAACTGCTACCAAATCATCTCTCACATTAGTGATCTTTGTGAGGTATGCAGTAACACTATCAATCTTTTCCATCTTAATGGTCTTCAGCTTCTCCCTTAGGACCATTTTTCTTTTCTCATCAGTACTCTGGTAGATATTGGTCAAGGCTATCCACATCTCATGAGAAAGTCTCTTTCCTCTCACATGAGGAATGCAGTGGCCTTTAATACCTTCCAGAATCAGTCTCTTACCCTTATTATTCTGAATCTTATTAAAATCTGCCAACTGAACAACGTCAGTAGGCACATTCATAGGGTGTTTTTGGGTATGCACCATTATACCCCAGACTTTTGCCTCCTCAAAGATGCTCTGCATTCTTTCCTTCCATGTACTGTAGTTGCTATGCCCATCCAACCTATCCTCCACCCTCAAGCTCAAAGACATGCTTGCTGTCCTAACAAATTGAAAATTCCACTGCTATGGTAAAGGTTCAGTTTCCTGTGTGAAAAATCAGCTTGTTGTAATTTTTCACTTGTTGTCCCAACTGCACTTTTCAGCCACCCAAGCTCCGATACCATGTAGAAATTTTTACCCAACCTCGGTTATCAGTTTCTTCTTATTACTCCCATGTAGTTAAATGCCCATTCCCTTAACCATACATTCAACAAGCTGGAAATAATAAATATTTTTGAAAACAAAAATTCTGGAAATTTCAAAGTGCTGGAAAATGCAAAAATAAAAACTTAGAAAATATATTAGCCACACACACATAAAATGAAACATTGGTTTTTGGTCAACATGACCCTGTAAAAACCCCCTACAACTCTTGGGGAAAACCAGTTCGAAATCTCTTCTTTATTTGTGGAAAATGCTATTACAGAGAAGTGAAATATGCAGGAAAATTCCAGCAAACAATGTACAGACTTATCTCGTTTTCCGTGCTTGCCTCCACCTCGGAAAATGTGCCAAATCAGCAAAACAATAATAACAAAAACTTATTATAGCAGGAGATAACAACATTTAATACTGTACGTCCTCCTCGAAAATCATGCCAGAAATTCTGTACTATTGTACAGACTGTATGGAAATCACAACAACCTCTTTTAGCCTGGAAAACCGTGCCAACTTAGCCTCAGAATGTGTGTTGCCCAATGTTTCTTCTCCTCCTCGAAATCTGTGCTTCCTTACTATTGTATGGATCTTGAAAAACATGCCATTGCTGCTGTACTAAAATCTGCCTAAAAAACTGTGCTGATTTAATGCTGTACGGACTTTTGCCTCGAAATGTGTGTAACCTCTCTCTGTTGTACGGATTTGCTGAATTGCTCCTCTCCTTCACTTTCTCAAGCCTATAAATATCTCCAGCTCTCTTCTCCTTCTTCTCTCAATCTTCTCATGAAAGACTGAATGATATTTTCTCTCTTTTCCTCCTTTAACCTAACCCTACGTGAGTTTTGGGGAATCCCTAAATCCAATGGCCTAGATAGCTTTAGATCTAGGGTTGAGATTAAATATGCATTTAAATCTCACTTTCTATTTTTTAATTCACCCCACTTTAATAAGTACTCTCTTAGTCATTTATTTCCAAAGTCACTTTTCACTTTCTAATTTCACATTGACTTTATTAAAGTCACTTTAAAATTAGACTTAGTAACTTTATCACTTAAAGTCACTTTTAAATTAGATTTGACTTTACAACTTATAATGTCACTTTAGGAGAAAAATTTAAATTCTTTTGGACACTTTTCCCTAGGCCAAAGATCAAAGCCTTAGGGAACCACTTGTCCTCTGGTACCCAAATTTCAACAATCTCTTCTACTTCTGACAAAATTCCTTCTACTTTGGATGATGACATCGAGGATTAAAATCCTCCTCCACCTCATCAGGATATTCCTTCAGCTCCACAAATTCCAAAATGGGTTCTCTCTACTTAGGATGCAGCAGGTTCTCTTGCAGGTGACCCTACAAATCAACGTCATACACGTTCTCAGTTCAACAGAGCCTCTTCTTTATTGGCTAAAGTTCTAGAAAATTATGATCCAGATACCTTTGAAGAAGCTTCAGGCCATCTATATTGGGATGCATCTATGAATGAAGAATATCGTTCCTTATTGGAAAATGATACTTGGGATCTTGTTCCTCTTCCAAAGGGAAGAAAACTTGTCAGATGCAAATGGGTTTACAAAACAAAGTTTGGACTAGATGGAAAAGTGGATAAACATAAAGCTCGTCTTGTTGCTAAAGGATTTTCACAAGTTGAAGGAATTGAATATACTGAAACCTTCTCCCCTGTTGCCAAAATGAATTCTATCTGCATTTTTCTTTCCCTTACTGCCTCCTTTAAATGGGAATTCCATCAGATGGATGTTAAATCCGCCAGTGGGACTTGCATGAAGAAATCTACAAGGAACACCCCCTGGCTTTATCCAAAAAGACTCTAACCTTGTTTTTTGTCTTAAGAAGTCTCTCTATGATATCAAACAAGCCCCTCGGGCTTGGTATGCCAAAATGGATAGCTTTCTCTTAGATAATGGATTTTAGAGATGTCATTTTGACAACGCTGTCTACACCAAGAAAGTGGGTAAGTCCTTAATCATCCTTGTTCTTTATGTTGATGATCTTATCCTTACTAGTAGTGATCTGAACCATATAAACCATGTGAATTACGACCTCAAAAAGAAGTTTGAAATGACAGACTTAGGACACTTGCATTATTTCCTTGGTCTTCAAGTCTTGCAATCCAAAGAAGGTATTACTGTTTCTCAGTCCAAGTATGCATGTGATACTCTACGCCACTTTCACATGGAAAACTGTAAGCCAACCCATTCTCCCTTTCATTCTAGAGTCAAGCTTTCACTCACTTGTACTTCCCCTGAGTTTGATGCTACATTATACCGTCAACATGTTGGTAAACTTCTGTATCTAAACCATAACCATCCTGACCTTTCCTTTGTCGATGGTCTTGTTTCTTGGTTTATGCACAAACCTCATGAAAGTCACTGGAAAGCAGCTAAAAGAATACTTCGATATGTTCAAGGTACAATTCAGTTCAAGATTCATTACAGTGCAAGAGCATCTCCGTTTTTGGTTGGTTTCATTGATTCTAATTGGGCTGGTGACCCTAATGATCGAAAGTCTATATATATATGACATGTGGAGTGAATGGTTGTGTATGCATTGAGTCATACCAAGGAAAATAAAAAGAGTATAATCAAAAGAAAATAATTGTGATGAAAATTTTCAACTCAAAATGGTTTTAGCAACAATAGAATTTCAGAAATCATAGAGGAATGAATATGGACAAAAATTATTTTTACAAATTTTCTTGTGATTTTTGTTTGACTTCAGGAACTATTCTTTGATTAAGCGTTAAATACTTTAGAAACCAAAGGTGTACGGTGTAAGAGGAATATATATATATATATATATATATATATATATATATATTGGCCCTTCTTTTCATAGCATATCTATGTTTTTTTACATTTATTTCCCATTTTCCATGTCATCCCGAAGCTTTATCCTCCCAACTATATTTTAGATTTATCCTTTGTATCTTCCATGTTTTAGTTTGTGGGTTGATGTAAGCACAAGGTGTGGTCCCATATCCACATGGATTTTCCTCATAGTCAGACTCTCGCATTTGGCTTAGTCCACCTTCCACATCTTCCTACTTGTTTTTCCCCGACAATATCTTTCGTAGCCTCTCTTTTTTTTCCTTCTTTTGGGATTTCATCCTTTCGGGATGACATGGACAAATGGGCCCTTTTATTCATTCCATTCTTCTTGCATTCGTTACAAGTTTCTTGAATCACCTATTATCATTGCCTTACTCTGTCACATATCCTAGAGGTTATTGCTTGGAGTGTTCAAAGATTGTTTCTTTCCATATTCTAGGTAATCACCTTTCGGGGTGACACGAGCATTCACAATGTCATAATATGATGGAGTCACTTTCTTCCACGCCCCTTTCTGACTAACCCTTTGCACTCTTTACACCATCATATTCTTTCCACATCATCTCATCCCTCTTACCCCAGATCTTACCTTCACTCATTCATTCGAAAGAGTCGGGATGACTTATCCAAGACAACTCATCATCATGCATGAACCTATGGACCTCTATCACATTTATGCTCTAGTGCCTTATTGGGTGCTTGTAAGCCCTAATTTCCACATAATCCTAGTTATCCTTTTCCATAACTATTAATACACGTCTTTCTTGCTCCTTCTGGGATCCTGTGGTCAAGATGAATCATCTCAATCACACAACATTTACATACTCTCGCATCGCTTTTCATTGGATGTCAACCATCCTCCCCTTCCACGTCTGCCTTCTCTTAACTATCTGAGCCCTCGGCACTACATCGATTCTTTGTCTCTTCCAAGCTCCCATTCTCAGGCTAATGTAAGTACCCAGAACACCTGCCAACATGGTTTGTTCTAATAAAATTGCAGCACCTATCATGCTCGAGGAGTGGTCATATTCAACGCAACAAATTAATAAGCAGACACAAAATATGCAAAGGTAATGGATCATGGTTAATTTATATTTTATTTCTGGTTCCTTTGTGATTCACTTGTATATATCACTCTACTCTAATGATCATGCAAAGGTCCAAGTTCTCTCCGTATACATATATATATCTATAAACCACTACATAGGTTGGGACTTTGGCTTTATTTCATGAATTTTTATGAAAACTTTGGGGCTGATATAAAATTGGAAGAGGAAAAGAGAATATCCACAACTACGATACAAAGAAAAGTACATTAGGCAATTTTTATTATTATTTTCATTCTTATTTATAATGATTTTATTTTTGATTCCTTGGACATGAACCATTCTTTATGGCTTAATGTTTGCTCAAGTTTAGAGTCAATAAATTGATGATCTTGAGCTTATGAAAACTTTGCTAAAATGAAACTTGTTCATACTATTAATATCAATCCAAAGAAGAAGTTAATTCCTTTGTGAATAATATTGGCATCTCTAAGGCAAATCATAATGATATTCTAAAAGATAATTTAATATGCTTATTTTCATTTTCTATTTTTTTTTTTTTTTAAAGTTTCAATTTAGTTTTAATAATTTTTTCTTATCTTAGCTCTGTTTTTATAGGTCCTTACTAATTACATTGGAGTTTTAATGCTACCGACAAGATTTCTTAGAAACCCTTCAATTTACTTTGCATCCCTCTTGGCTCAAAGAAGTAGTTATGATGACTAAATGGCAAGCAAGTGACATCAGAGAGTCTCTTTACTTTATCTTGTTTTAATTTGATATCTTGTTCTAGTATCTTGTCTTTATTATTTAAGGCTTATTTTTTAAACAAGACATTTCTTGAACAAGATACATCTGATGCAACTTCATATTTTATCCATAATTGCTTCATTAAAAAAAAAAAAAAAATTCTCTTTCCAATAAAAGGCTAATTAAGCTCAACTTTGCAAGAAAAATTTAACAAGATCTCAACTTAAGTAAGTCACATAGGCTTTCCTCTAATTCACTTTTGTTGGGACATATTTTCATAATTGGTCTTGTTAGATTTTTTCCTTCATTCATGGATCTTCATTTACCTTTTCCTTTGGTTTTTTTTCTTTTTCTTTTTCTTTTTTCATTTGCAATTTTCAAAGTGTGTTTGTTTCATTTTTTTCCTTTGGGTTGGATTTTGTGATATTTCCAAAATCTATATGGGGGGATTTTTTCTCGCCCAATATCGGTTGGTTTACATGGGGAATTTTTCACTTTTTCTTCTTCAATATTATTTCATTTATCTAAAGGTTATTTTTATCAAGCATTCAATTTCTCATATATCCACCATAATCCATGGGGAACATTGAGATTTGACTCAAGTTGTATAAGTTCATCTATATAAAGGAATGAATTTTTTATAGTCTTTAATTTGAATCCATCCTATACCCCTCTACATTTAAAAATATCTACATTGGTAGATGAAGAAAAGTCTAGTGGGCTCAAATTTAGCTAGTGTTGCATATTTTTCTTTAAATATAAAAACCTCTTGTGTCACTCCACTCTCTTAACCCAATCACTAAACCTATTTTCTAACTAAAAGTTATTAAAAGGGTGACATAAGAGAGCTGAAATAAATTATGTGTGGGAAGTGTATGCAAACCCACCAGAGTACTGAATAGGCTTGTTAGCAGTGGGTCAATGCATACATGGTATCAAGACAACTTTGTTGG
This sequence comes from Pinus albicaulis, assembly GCA_034641835.2. Lineage (NCBI taxonomy): Eukaryota > Viridiplantae > Streptophyta > Pinopsida > Pinales > Pinaceae > Pinus > Pinus albicaulis. Next base: position 63,989,711 of record CM076572.1, on the reverse strand, counting down.
GGTATTGAACATGCCTGCTAGCAAAAAAGTGATGTGTTAGGTCCCTATAATACTAATGTAGCCCCCTTATTGTTATTGTTGTGCCCTCGTATTTTTATTGTTGTGCCTGATATAATCCCACTATTCTTATTTTTGTGCCCTTACATTATTATTTTTATTTAGGCTTTGATTATATTGTGATCCCTTAGACTCCTATATATGCAAATGAGGTCTTTTCATTTGAATAATCCAATAATTTTTTACTTATGTAATGCAAAGGAGGTTTCCTCCTCAAAGAGGTTAGTTTTTAAGTTGTTGATCTATCTTTGCTTCTATTTTGTGAGCTAGTTGCATAACATTTTGTATCAAGCTTTTGATTCTAGGGTTTCGTTACAGCAAACATGACATCGTGGAATTTTAGCTATAACTTTCTTTATACGTAGGTTCAGAAGTTGAAATTTGTAACATGATGAGCCAAAATTCTAATGAAATTCCTGTAAAAATTTTAGAGCTTGGTTCGTTATATTTTCAGAGATATGGTCTAAAGAAGTTAGGGTTTTCAATGCTCCAGAATTTCATCTCAAATAAGTGACCTCGGGAAAATCGTCATAACTTCCTATACGAACATCAAATTTGAATTTATTAAAAAGTGGGAGAAATTGAACGTACTTTAGTATCTTTTTTATCATTTTCAAGGGCGAAGGTCGAAACAATGACACGTGGCATTCTATACATGTTCACTCTATTGAATCATTCCATAATAAGGTCATCGTGGGAGATTGGGCATAAATTTATATTGAAGACTCAAATTTGGTCTGACTTGTGTCATTGGAAAGAAAGCTTAGAGTAATAACACAAGACTGAATTTCAGATCTTGGAGATATGAAATCACAGAGATACAACAATTTCAATATCGAGCTCCTATAAAGCAAGAAAAATGTGCGTGTTTTTTAATTTTGCATAATGTTTGTTTGAAAAATTAGTTTGAAGTGATTCAAAGGGAATATTGAAGCATAGATATCAATATTTTCTTCTAAAATGTCTAAAAAAAAGGAATTCTACACCCATTAAGCCCTCAAAGAGCTCTACTATGACGCATGTAGAGGAATAATTGCAACATGATATATCAAAATTACGGGACCAAGTGCAACAAATTTCACTCTCACAAAGAGCAACCAAAGATGACATGGATGGTTTAAAAGCATAAATGGAAGGTTTGAAGGATGACATGGAAGCCAAGATGGATGGTTTGAAAGCATGCATGGAATGTTTGACAAAGTTGTTGCAAGAAAGGCTTCTCGATGGTGAGAAGGTAATCCATGAAAATCATGAGGAAAAAAGGAATATGAATTGTGATTTTAGAGACTCCAATGATGGGTTTAAGAACAACCACATTCCAAATATTGATGTGAGGAAGTTTGATGGAAAGGATATAGTAACATGGATACTACATATGGAGGAATATTTTGATCTCCATGATGCGCAACACTCAAAAAAGGTACACATTGAAACTTTATATTTAGAACCCAATCAATTTGTATGATATCGATGGATTTTTCTTGTAAACCACTTATCACTTGGTCAATTTTTACGGAGGAAATGATAACACATTATGAGGATACAAAGAGAAAAACATTATTTATCCAATTGATAATTCTCAAACAAAAGGGTTCACTAGCGGAACACATTGAGGACTTCCAAAAATTGAATATCAGGATAACAAATATTCCAGAGGAGCATAGGATTGATGTATTCATAGGGACTTTAAAGGATAAAATCTAACATGAGGTTTTCCTTTGGGAACCTGATTCATTGGAGAAGGCATTCAGGGTAGTAAGAAAAGTTGAAAGTAAAATTATGGCAACAAGGAAGTCTACCACTCATAACTATAAAGATGGAATTGAAGTTGCTCCTAGCCTTCCATAACCTTCAAGGTTGAAACCACAACAATTAAAGGAAAAAAATCAAAAGGGCTTGTTATAGTTGTGATAGAAAATACACTAAAGGTCATAAGTACGTTGAGTAGAAATTATTTTACATAGATTGTGAAGAGGAGGAAGAAAAGGAACAAGAAAAATCAAAAGAGGAGGATATACACCAAGAACCAACCCCGAAGAAAGAAGAAATGAATCCGGCCATATATTGTAATGTATTGGAAAGAATTACCACTCTTCAAACTCTCAAGATATAAGGATATATCAAGAAGAAAAGGGTAATAGTTCTGATTTTTATGGGTAGTACCCATAATTTTATTCATTGTAAGATATCCAAGGAATTGAATTTATTCCTATATCCAACACCAGAGTGTCAAGTGATGGTTGCAAATGGAGGAACTATAAAATTCTATGGAAATTTCTATAATATCAATCTAACCATGGGGGAATATGTATTGAATAGTCCAATTTTTTCCATTCCAATGCATGGTGCTGAAGTTGTACTAGGAGTATAATGTTTAAAATCTTTAGGGACAATAGCTTGTAATTTTCAAGAACTTTTATTGAAATTGTTTTGGGAAGGAAAGGAAGTTGAATTAAAGGGTATCACAGGGAAACCAGGAAAGATAATTAGATCTAATGTCATGACAAATATTTAGAATAAAGAACAATGAGGCATAATTGCACAATTATGCTCACTAGAGATTCAAACATCGAAATCATCTCTTTTTCCAGATCCCCAAAAATTCTTGGAAAATCATTCCAAGGTGTTTGAGACCCCCAAATGTCTCCCACCTATTTTTGATAATGATCATGCAATTCACTTGATTCCAGTAAGTGTTCATCCAAACATCAGGCCTTACAGATATCCTTATTCCCAAAAGAGTGAGATTGAACGTATGGTTGCAGAAATGCTAGAGGCTGGTATAATTCAACCTAGTCGAAGTTATTTCTCTTCTCCAGCAGTATTGGTGCACAAGAAGGATGGATCATGGAGTATGTGTCCGGATTATAGGGAGCTCAATAAGTTCACTATTAAAGATAAATTTCCCATTCATGTCATTGATGAATTGTTGTATGAATTACATGGAGCAATTTACTTCACCAAGTTGGATCTTTGTTCAGGATATCATCAAATTAGAATGAAGATTGAATAAAATCTAAAAACAACATTCAGAAGTCATGAGGGTCATTATGAATTTTCGGTCATGCCTATTGGCCTTACTAATGCACCTTCCACATTTCAAGGTTTGATGAATTCTATTTTCAAACCCTTCCTTGGAAAATTTATGTTAGTATTTTTTGATGATATACTAATCTACAACAAGTCTTGGAAGGATCATGTTCAACATGTTGACAAGGTTCTCAAACTATTGGAGGAGAAACAATTATATGCAAAAACCTCCAAATGTTTCTTTGGAGTGTAGGAGGTGGAATATTTGAGTCATATTGTATCTCATGAGGGTGTTAAGGTAGACCCTAACAAAATCAAATCCATTAAGGAATGGAAAATCCCCACAACCATAAACCATATTCAAGGATTTATCAGGTTGACAGGGTATTATCGCAATTTTATTAAGAATTATGGGAGAATATCGACACCTCTACCATAATTACTGAATAAATATGCATTTTATTGGACTCTAGAAGCAACTAAGGTCTTTGAACATCTTAAAGAGGCAATGTGCCAAGCACTGGTCTTAGCTACACCATACTTCACAAAAACATTTATTGTGGAATGTGATGCCTCAGGAAATGGAAATGGTGTGGTTTTGATGCAAGAAGGAAGACCCATTGCTTTTTAAAGTTGTCCAATAAAAGGAAAGAATTTACACAAAACTATTTATGAGAAGGAAATGTTGGCAATACTACATGCCCTAGAGCAATGACGACCTTACCTAATGGGAATACACTTCAAGGTGAAAAAAAATCATGATATTCTTAAATAATTTTTGGAACAAATATTATCTTTAGAAGAGCAGCAAAAATGGGTCACAAAGATGTTGGGTTATGACTTTGAAATCATATACAAAAAATGGAAGAAAATTTTTGTTGCAGATGCACTCTCAAGAAAGGATGAGGGTGTGGAAGAATTTCTTTGTGCCATTTCTATTATCCAACCTGAGTGGATAACCGAAGCAAGGGAATAATGGGAGAATTATGAAGAGCTGTGGACACTCAATCAAAAGTTACAACAAGATCCTAGTACATATAATGCATTTAGTTGGAAAAATGGTTCATTTTGGTACAAAGTTCGCTTATATCTTTGTAATATTCTTTTGGAATTGCACACTTGTCCCTTAGGAGGGCACTTAAGATTTTTAAAAACTTACCACAGGGACAAGAAGGATTTTTTTTGGGATGGCCTTAAATATGATATTCAAAATTTTGTGGCAGAATTTTTGGTTTTCCAACAAAATAAAGCTGAGACAATTAATACCCCAGGTCTGTTACAAACTTTAGCCATTCCAAGTCAGCATTGGGAGGAAGTATCAATGGATTTTATCACAAGTTTACCCAAGTCTGAAGGAAATAGTGTCATCATTGTGGTAGCTGATAGAATTACTAAGTATGCACACTTTTGTGCATTATATCATTCTTTTAAAGCTAATACAATTGTTAATTCATTTATGGAAACAATTCAAAAGCTTCATGGAAACTCAAAGATTATAGTAAGTGACAAAGATCCCATTTTCACTGGAAATTTTTGGATGGAATTATTTTCTTTTCTTAGCACTCAATTAGCTCATAGTTCATCTTATCATCCTCAATTTTATGGGCAAACTGAGATAGTGAACTAATGTTTGGAAGGATATATTCGTTGATTTCTATCTGATAAACAAACACAATGGGTCAAGTGGTTACCTCTAGCTGAATGGTGGTATAAAACTTCCTTCCATACTGCAGCAAAAATGATCCCATTTATGGAACTTTATGGATATTATCCACCATCCATCACATCATTGTTGAGAGAAAATTCTAAGGTTAAAGCAGTGGAAGATCACATCGAGCATCAACGACAAATTTTTCAACTCTTAAAGGATAACCTCACTCTGGCGTAGAATCAAATGAAACAACAGGAAAATCAATATTGCAGTGAAAGAATTTTTGATGTACATGATTGGGTATTTTTACAGCTAAAACCATACAAGAAAATGACCTTGAAGCAAGCGAAGAAGGATAATAAATTATCACCCAAGTACTATGGCCCTTACAAGTTGTTGCAAAATATTGGTGCTATGGCATACAAATTGGAGCTACCTGCATCTTCTTGAGTACACCTAGTTTTCCATGTTTCATGCTTAAAGAAGGTTATCGGTGATAAGCTTCTAGTTCAAAATTTTTTTCTAGAACTTGAAGAAGAAGGAACAATCATATTTGAGCCTGAAGCACTCATGAAAACAAGAACCCGAAGGCTACGAAATTGATCAATTTCAGAGTATCTCATTAAGTGGAAGAACTTACCTGCTGAAGATTCCACATGGGAGGATTTGAATTTTATACAGAAGCATCCATAACTACTCAAGCGTCAAGGATGACACTTTTTTGAAGGAGAGGGGAATGTTAGGTCCCTATAATACTAGTGCAACCCCCTTATTGTTATTGGTGTGCCCCCATATTGTTATTGTTGTGCCCCATAGAAACCCACTATTGTTATTGTTGTGTCCTTACATTATTATTTTTATGTAGGCTCTGATTATATTGTGACCCCTTAGACTCGTATATATACAAAGGAGGTCTTGTCATTTGTATCATCCAATAATTGTTCATTTATGTAATGTAAAGGAGGTTTCCCCCTTGAAGAGGTTAATCTTTAAGTCGTTGATCTATATTTTCTTCTATTTTGTGAGTTGTTTGCATAACATGATGTCTAGAAAAAAAGAGGTAATTTCATTTATAATAGATGCATTGTTGGAATGGGGTCTCCTAAAAAGCTGTGAAATTGGTCCATTTTGATTATTTTTTATTATATTTAGTATAGCGCAGGGGTTTTGGGGCGGGTCAAAGCCCCGAACGCATTGTAATGGGTCAAAGGGTAAACTAGGGGTCCGAAAACCATGGGTTGCGGACCATAGGAACGTTGAGGCTAGATTGTTATAAATAGAGATGCATTTTGGATTGTAAAGGATAGGAATGGATGAGCTATTGATGTGATCTATTGTTTAAGCTATCTGTGTGGGTTTTTGGGGAACGGAATCCTGCTCGCTGTGTGCGCGGAGATCCTAGTCTAGCTGTGTGCGGACCCTGCTGCTGTGTGCGCAGGTTGGGAAGGGAATTGTAAGGAAAGGTTGATGAATGAATGAATGCGAAGGATTATTAGAGATCTGAATCTGTGAGTAATATTGTATGAATTTCTGATAATTTCTGTGTTATGTATTTTCTGTCTTTCCGTTGCGAAGGTTTGTGTACTGAATGCTTGGATCTAGATCTATTCCACTCTGTTTATATAACGTTGTGTTGATGTTATAGAAAGCATATAATTATAGATCTAGTGCGCGTGGATGCAAATAGATGCATAATTAACCCTGTGAAGAGATAAGGTAATTTGGGAATTACGGAACAGAATGCAGCTCTGCTTGCCTTACCCTTCCTTTCTCAGGGTGCAGAAACCTGGTTCCAGCACCCACCCATACTACTTCGGGTGAGACTGTGACCTGCGAAAGCAGGTCACTATCGAAAGGGCTAGTAGTATAGGGGTTTGTTGGCAAACCTTGCACACCGAACCTGGGTCAGGACCCCTCAAGCCAACAAATGGTTCCATTGCCGGGACCGGAAGAAGTCTGAGAGAGGAATCAGGTAATGACAAGAGAATACTGGAAGCCTGAAAGAAAAGAGATCGCGGACTGGTTTGAAAGATAGATCCAGGAGTTCACGGTAAGAGAAAATTGCAGTGAGAAGTTAACGACGGAAAGGTGGAAAAATAGGTACGTCCTTATTGAAAGCTACGAAATATTCTTTGTGACTTTTGCGATTGAACTCCAAGAGTGGCTGGCCAGACTGGTGGAATTCCAGAAGTGCTGGAAGGACGAGTGGGTCACTTTGTGGACCCCAGAGTTGCTTGAACAACTTGAGAAAACTGATAATAATATCACACGCACGGTGGATCACTAGGTGGATAGTGTGCTGGGAGGATTTGTGACAGAATTTGCCATTGATTAGTTCGTATCATACTCTGAAGCCGAACGACGATTATTAAAAGGATTCCGAGGAAAATTCCTGAGGACGTTACCATTGCTGATCAAGAAATTAGTGTGCGAAAAGAGCATTCTGTGTAGTCATACTGACTGAATGACCTCGGATCTAGACGGGAGCATGACCCGCAGTGGTAAATACTATCAGACTAACCTTGACAGAGGAAGATCCACCTACAATCCGTTGCCGGAACCTGCTGCGCAAGATCTCCCGGCTGCATCACCACCTCGGACGTGCAAAGGTAATAATTTTCCCATACCACCAGCCCCCCTAGACAGTGATATGGCTGCGCATTTGAAACCACCTACCTTCAAGGGGGTAGGAGACGAGGATATTGACTGGTTTTGGCTTGTGGCAGACTCTGTTTGGACTACGTAGAACGTGGAAAGTGACACGATAAAGAGGGCGCAATTGTCGTTAGCATTCGAAGACAGAGCTCTGGACTGGTATATGCGATACATTGCCCAGAATGGGACTGCCTCCATTCAAGATATCAAAGATGCTCTGAAGCAACAATTCCGGAAGCCGAAATCTTATTCCCAACTGGTAATGGAGGTAAAGGACTTCAAACAAGGTGTGTCTGAGTCAGTATGGGAGCCTGATCAATGATTGAAGAAGGCAATTAGGGAAGGAGGGTTCGAGTATGATGATAGACAACATACGGAGTGGTTCATCGCCATGTTTTTACCTCACCTACGTACACCGATGAGTCATCAGACCTTTGTATCATAGGAGAAAGTTGTGGAAGTCGCTATGAAATTAGAAGCTGCACCCCGATAGGATACATTAGTAGGGGTACAACAAATCCAGGAACAACTTGGAGCTATGCATATGGAGATACAGAACCTGCAAAAAGAGCGAGGAAAGGACATCTGCGCAGATCTTTGGTGCATACGTTGCCGGGCGTCTGGCCATACGAAGGATCAGTGCCCTCTGCTGACCAATTATATGCAAGCAAGAGGGCCTAGTCCGATACACCCAGGGGCAAGTAGGGAACCTGTCCTGTTGCGACCAGGATCCAGCGGATCTGCGCTATGGTGTGATGATTTTCGAGTAGTAGGCCTACATGATACGAACCATTGCCCTCGGCTGGGTGCGTACGTCCTAGAACTAAAGAAACAATGGTGCCGATTCTGCCAATTAGTGGGACATGATGAGAAGAACTGTCAAACATATGAATTAATGATGGATCGTGGGAACTTATATCGGATGTAATTGGACCCTGCATCGCCAAGACTTGCTACGCACTTTGGAGGATCATCGGCCCGAGGTAGAGGAGGTCGGGGAGGAAGCGCAGGCCAAGGACGAGGTTAGATAATCTGTTATAATTGTGGAGAAATAGGGCACTTTTCTAGAGAATGCCCTAATCCCACCAGGCCATCGTGCAAATATTGTAGACAGCTGGACCATGAGGTAGAAGACTGCCCAACTTTAATAGCCAAGATGCAGGAAAAGTAGCCTACCACTATTGAGAACGTACAGAGGGTTAAAACTGAGCTAAGGGAGGCGGATCCAAGTGTAAAAGTCATGACACGTAGCGGGTTGGACACCCAGGGAAACAAAGAAGGGCTTGCCTCTCGGAAAGGAGTGTCTTGCAAAGAACAAGCACCATTGGAAACCCCTGCGCAGCCTCAGGTCGACGAAGGAATTGAGCCCTTTTTAAAGGCATGTCTAAAGTTGCTAAGGAATCCGCAGGCCGTAGGAAATATCCTAGCATTACTGAATGCGCAGCTCGACCCAATTTGATCCTTGAGAGCAAGGATGTACACAAACTTTACAGCTATAAGAAATGCACCAGGAGAGAAATGCGATTAACTGCACAGATCAGAGACTATGAAATGGATCAGGTTATCTTAGATCTTGGATCAGATGTCAACGTCTTACCAAAACAAACATGGCAACGAATGAGAGAGCCTAAATTGGAATGGTCCACTATCCAGCTGTGAAGGGAAAATCAACAGAAAATCATCCCTCTGGGTAGGTTACCGAAAGTCATGGTTAACATTGCAGGGGTCAGGGTCCTAGCTTATTTTGAAGTAATAGAAATAGTTGAATACACGGACCCCTACCCTGCGCTCCTTGGGCTAGACTGGGAAATAGACATGGGGGAGGGGGTCATCAATCTCAAGAAACGCAGCATGGTGTTCGAAAACAAAGGTACGCGTGTCATGGTACCACTCGATCCAGCGGAAGGTTCGCGATATACAGAGCCAGCCTATGAAAAGGAGGAATTAGATCACATTTATAAGATAACTGCACAGGATGAAGATCGAGTTAACCCCACGGATGAAGGAATGCTCTTTTGGGAAAAGGACAGCGAATGTTTTTCCGACTCCGATGAGGAACTGGAGAACTGGCAAGGTTGGTTACATGAGGTTTCGACGCTTCGAAGCCTTCATACCATCAATAATTTCCATCGCTTCTCTACCACAGAAATAACCTTGCCCTGCTAGGAGGACGCAGGTGATAATCAGTAGCCTAAGGAACCTAAGATTCCCATGGAGTGTAGGCCAGAAGCATTACCGCTAACCCGATGCGAAGCACCTACGCAGGGACCGATATTCTTTACTCAGGGAAAGTATTGGAGTAGGGTGATCCTGCGTATAGAAACCCCAGTGGCCAGATGGGTTCCAAGGTCAGTCGACCTACATGGATACCTGCTGATGTACAACACTCAAGGGTGCGATCGACCCTTTCCTGACCAGACTTACCAGGGTACCACTGACCTAAGCACGCGTAGGATTATGGACCTGTCTACAACCATGTATATCCAGGAGAATCTGTGAACATCTCAAGTAATAAATAACATAAGGACGTATGACGCAGCCTTCTCACATAAGGACGTCCTGCCCACGAACAAAGTAAAGGCCTCGAAAAGACTGCCGATCAACTTACAGGTACACCTAGCGTCAACCCTCATTCAAGGTACGCAAACGACCTACAAGCGTCATCCATGGTCTGACATTCCATGGAAAAAACCTTGGGCACGAAGGATGACCGTTAGCACATCCCGAATTAATAAGAAAAGACACTTGCAAGCACGAAAAACAGGCGGCAAAACATCAATACCGCCATTTATGATAAGCACGGTCCGACAGATCGAGGGTACGTGCCACGCACGAGCTACCTCGCCATTAAATAGCTTCAGCTGGGGCGCAGATGGCTGGAAAACTTCGGGTCAGGCTATTTATTCAACCTTCAATAGGCTTTGGCTATCTGCGTTCTGGTTTTTTGTATTCATCCATACTTTCTGTAACGCTCGTCTCTCTGTTAAAGAGATGGACCCCAACCCGCCAAAGGAACTGTTAAGAGGACTTGGGGATGCTGAGTGCAGTAATAGGAGTGAGCATGGGCTTCCGATAGAAAGGATTATCTGTGAACCACACTCAACAGGTTTTGTTGCGGTACCAGGACATGCTGTAACTTCTCCGCTGTTTCCAAACGCCACCCACTAGAAGCAATGGATGTTCACTCCCTCGCGCTGCCATATTCGCATTCCTGACCCAATTACTGGGGACGTTCAAGTAGACTTAGCGCAGCTATCTAGTACAAAGTTACAAGGACTATCCTCCAGAGTGTTGCGAGAGGTTCGCCGCCGTGACCGAGACAGGCGACAACAGTATGACATGCCTCCAGAAGTACGAGCCCAGCGGATTGCTGTGGTCACTGATGCAACGCGTATTATTCAAGAGTAGCTGGCGCAGGGAGCCCAATTGGTCGAAATAACTACGCAGCTATGAACGACAGTACAACACCATTCTACGCTTCAGCATGTCCAACAGGAATTACAGCAGGCAGAAGCTGTTCTGGAGCAAGTCCTAGCCTCCACACCTTCCCTCGTCTCCGCGCAGTGTCTAGCTGCCATGAACAGAATTGAGGACCTTCGCCACTCTAAGAAGGTTGTTTGAAAATGGTTGAAGCCTTGGTCTGATTTCGCACTCCAGCTTGCCCATGATGCTCAGTCCGCCATCGCACGCCTCCACCGGCTGTTAGAACGGGTTGCTGCGGATACAAATGGACCTGCCTCTCTAGCGTTGGTCAACATTGCACAACAAGTTGCGGCCCAAAGTCAGGATGTACTCCCTCCACTTGTCCGCAGTCTGGCTACTTTGCACGCGAAAATAGAAGTCGCACCAGTGCAGTGACTCAGGACGAGTCACAAGATTGTGTTGGGGGACTGTTGGAATGGGGTTTCCTAACAAGCTGCGAAACTGGTCCATTTTGATTATTTTTTATTATATTTACTATAGCGCAGGGGTTTTGGGGTGGGTCAAAGCCCCGAACACATTGTAATGGGTCAAAGGGTAAACTAGGGGTCTGACAACCATGGGTTGCGGACCATAGGAACGTTGAGGCTAGATTGTTATAAATAGAGATGCATTTTGGATTGTAAAGGCTAGGAATGGATGAGCTATTGATGCAATCTGTTGTTTAAGCTATCTATGTGGGTTTTTGGGGAACGAACTCCTGCTGGCTGTGTGCACGGAGATCCTAGTCCAACTGTGTGAGGACCCTGCTGTTGTGTGCGCAGGTTGGGAAGGGAATTGTAAGGAAAGGTTGATGAATGAATGAATGCGAAGGATTATTAGAGATATGAATCTGTGAGTACTGTTGTATGAATTGCTGATAATTTCTGTGTTATGTATTTTCTATCTTTCCGTTGCGAAGGTTTGTGTACTGAATGCTTGGATCTAGATCTATTCTTCTCTATTTATATAACGTTGTGTTGATGTTATAGAAAGCATATAATTATAGATCTAGTGCACGTGGATGCAAATAGATGCATAATTAACCCTGCGAAGAGACAAGGTAATCTGGGAATCACGGAACATAACGCAGCTCTACTTGCCTTACCCTTCCTTTCTTAGGGTGTGGAAACCTGGTTCCAACACTCACCCATACTACTTCGGGTGAGACTGTGACCTGCGAAAGCAAGTCACTGCCGAAAGGGGCAGTAGTATAGGGGTTTGTTGGCAAACCTTGCACACCAAACCTGGGTCAGGACCCCTCAAGCCAACATGCATACTAAATTTTAAAAGCCTCCTAGTTATCTTTACTATCCAATAGTGGAGAGAAAGCTAAAAATAATAATTATCACTTATATTTGGATTCATTGTTTTAGATTGAGCATTCACGTACTTTCTTTATTATGAGCTTATTTACCTCAATTCATCTCATGTGGGACCATTCGAAATGACGTATTGTATGAGAGTTTTTTGAAAGCTTTTATTTGGATATTTGGTAGATATATTCCCATTATCTAAACCAAATATAATTTCTCTGTCCCCGTGTGTCGCTAATTTTTGTGGCCATAACACCCCCCATAATTTTTCAAGCTTATTATGGGGACACTCTATGTAAATTTTGGTCATATCACTCCTTTAATGCTTTGATTTTGTTAATTTTGCAGGATTTTCAATTTTCTCAGATTTTTCGTTTTTAACAGCTTCATTGAGTGCATTTTGTTCCCAAATTTCCAATGAATGATATTTCACGCAAATCCGTTGCACAGTTTGGAAATTAGGCTTAGTCAAAGTGTAGTTGAATTTCACTACTTGAGCTTAAATATTTAAAAATATATATTACTTTAATTTTTAAATATTAATTCATTTAAATTATGTAAATATAACCATTTAATTAGTTTGTTTAATTAATTTAGATTAATAGATTTTATTATGATTAATTTGTAAATAATATTATTTTATTAATTAAATTATTTATTTGTTTAACTATTCTATAGAACCACCGCAGTCGAGTATATATATATATATATATATATATCGAAATATGAAGTTGCTCCTCTTGAGGCACCTTGGAGGTTCAACTCTTTAAACATTTTATCCCTCCCGCAATCCCATCCCCGGAATGGCGTAAGTGGGAGGGTCGAAAAGGCTAAGTAGGAGGATCATGCATGTATTGAAGCGGGAGGATAAATTAATCCTTTTTATTATAATAAAATGTGGAGGAGGCCCCACATACGCTCCTCCTTCGCCCATCATTCCTTCCATATAAAATTACGAAGGTTTTAACATGTTCATTTAAAACACTCCCTCCCTCTTTTATATATACAATACTATATTACAAATTCTTTTGTTTAACTATTATTTTTTTTAAAAAAAACTGGTACTTTGTATTATAAAGCCTGGGTTAAATGGACATAACCTTTTACATCATGAGAGACAAAACTTGCTTTACTATTATTAGTTTCTTCTATGTTCCAATACAACCATAATAAAACATTCTTGCAACGACGTGTCTTATGAACTAAAATTTTACAATGATATTTCCCATATGACTGAAAAAATTGACCCAAAATCAATATATATTTGCAATATATCACAAAACATCATTAATTGGGATTTGAAGGGCATTCTTCCTAGTTGGAACGACTTTTCCCCTTGCTTGTTCTTGCACCAAGAACTCTGATGTTGAGATTCTGTTGCTATTGATTGTGAACGAGGTTAGGAAACCCAACAATTATCTCATAGGCCTCTACAAATAAACTATTGCTGACCAACTCAGAATTACTTGTAAAGAGGTCGGTTTCCAACTTAATTATATTTCTATCCATATTCACTAAATGCTTTCAAATATTGTGTTAAAGTCTTCCGCATTGGAATCACAATCCTTCTCCAACAACTTCACTCTCTGCATGAGGAGGTCTAGCATTCCCATAAACAAATTGTATAAAATTCCATCGCTCTCTTCCATCGATCCATCTTAGTATCCAAAGGTTTCCCCCTCGAAGATTCCATCACCAAGCCACAAAACATGATACAAATGCTAGGAAGATGCTTAGAATGTAGGCGAAAAAATGCTTCTTTGTGTGGCAAGGCTGACTTATTTAAGATAGTGTCTTCCCTTCTCCCTCGACTGCACTCTGCCTTATCCATTATTTCCTACAACTCTTTAATCCTCATGCCAATTAAGTAATTGTCTTGACTAAGATACCTCTTAAGCTAACCTTGCAGCCAATTTGCAGTGGAACGAGGTGGAATTTTCCTCCATATCTTTGTCATTAATACTAACAGGTGATATGTCATCCTCCTGGGGGTCTTATTTGAAAACATGTCTACGGTGTTTTCCTCTGAGGATTTGTAGCCCAGTGAATATCACATCAGGGAACCTAGAAAATCTAGTCAACGACTAAGTGGATACTTGAAATGATCCTCCACCCACCTGTCCATCATGCAGAAAGTTATTAACCCAGCTTTTATGAGCTTGTTGACTCCATCATTGATTGCCTCGATCTCCAGATTTGGCATGATTCGACTATGTAATAGGGAAAAATCCCATGTCACGTCCATTAATTTCAAAATTTCCCTCCCCTAATTCTGAACCTCTATTTGACATTACGTCATCCTCATGATTTAAGTGGTAGAGGACGTGGAATAGAGAAAACATTTCATTTTTTTCTTTATTTGGAGAATTATCCTCTTCACTACTGCAGAGCTCAAGTGATCATGAGCGTTATTGGAAGTTGAAAATATTCTGATCATAAGAAGAGAATCCCCAATGATAATTATTTCCTTGATTACTTGACTCTGAGTGATATCCAAGCCTTTCCAAAGCAATAGAAATTATGTCTTATTGTTGGTTGTTGTACCTAATCCCCACACAAATCTAATTACGACTTGTTCGTCGAGGAAAAATATTACCCCTCCCGCTATTGTCACCCCTCTTTTGTTTAGTTATTATTTATTTGTTTTATTTATAATATATATATATATTTTAATTCTATAAAATAATAACTTTATTAAAAAAAATGCCTAGCACTATTAATTTCCAACGAACAATCAATTTTAGAACTCAAACTTTGGAAGGATTTATCTCAAGATTTACTCAGCCAAATCAGGCCCAAGGTGGATCATTGGAAATATAAAATTATGGAGAATAATATCAAGGCATTAACTCATGCAAATCTAAACATTTAATATTCTAAAAAATTGGTAGAAGTTGGAGCTATGAATTTGCAACTAAAAATGATTTTTTGAGTTTTTTTTAAATAATTTTCATTGGCCCAAAACCTTTCATTGTTGCAAATTCATTTGATATGATCAAATTTTCCAAAAAAATATCCATAGGGGGGAATGCAAAGGACGAATCCATTTTATTTTATTTGTTAATTTTTATTTCAAATTGGGAAATTTATTGTGATAGTTTTCATATTTGGTTGTATGTACAAATTTAATTGGTTTTAATTTTGATTTGTAATTGATTTTTGGAAGAGAGTTGTTGCAAAGATATGAA
Source organism: Pinus albicaulis (assembly GCA_034641835.2). Taxonomy (NCBI): domain Eukaryota; kingdom Viridiplantae; phylum Streptophyta; class Pinopsida; order Pinales; family Pinaceae; genus Pinus; species Pinus albicaulis. The sequence continues at coordinate 63,974,355 of CM076572.1, read as the reverse complement.
GCCAAGGATTTGAAGCAATAGGATTTCCTTAGCAGAAAAAAATGAGTATTTACAACTCCAAAAAAGCATGTATCTAAACTGCTTTCAGTAACTCTCCTTTTGGGTTTTCCTTTTGTAAATTATAAATAATATTTTGGATAAGGAGAAGGGGTTCCTCTTTTCTGAAATATAATACTTTGAGCACTTTTGTAAAAGGATGTCTAGTTGTAGGTGAAGAGGAATGTTTAGATCTGAGCTTGATGGGTTTCCTTTTAAATATTAAATCTCTGTTGTAGAGGTTGAGCTTGCACTATTGCAAATATATTTTCTATGTGGAGAGTAGAAGATCCTGGAAGGAATGTTAGAGATTATTTGTAAATAAATAGAGCAAAGGGTTTTAGGTTTATTCATATTCAAATACTTTTATTTCTTAATGCAAAATTTACTCTTTTAATGGTAGATATGTGCCAATTATTTCATATTTTGCACTTTTTCTAGATATGAGAATGGTTTTTTATTGGATCAACTATCTGAGCTTCTAATTACATTGATTTGTTATTGATTCCCCAATTTTATCTTGTGCTTTAATCAAATTTTTGAGTAACTATTTATTCAGAAATTTGTCATTAAAATAGCTTTAATTACTATTGGAATTAAGTGAACTATTTCCTAGTTTTGATGGCTAATCATTCATTGTTTTAAATCTCTAAAAAAAGGATGCATGACACTTAAAATATCAATTGTTAGAACGTATTCAAAAACTTGATATTTATCATGTAATGAAGGTTAAATCCCCATCCTTTTAAATCACATTTCTCTTGATTTGGGTGAGATCTATATCTTGTCCTAATCAAGATATGATAGATTAGATTTCATTTCTATTGCTTGCATACTAGAATAAATTTGCATTTAGAATTAATCCATTGGATTTTAGAAGTCTCCTTATGTAGGAGAGAAAATTAGCGTGGCTTGGCTGAGCCCTTGTTTCATCTTAATGGTTTCTTTCTTGCAAGTACATGACAAGAAGGTATGTCCATTTTCCTCTTCTCGTTGATAGTTAATTAGAGACATCACAAGTTAGTAGGGAGAGTAAGGGGTTAACTGGACCCAATAGAATTAGCCAGAACCACCAACCCAAATGGAAAATATTCTGATTTGGGGCTTTGACCAGGTGGTGTCCCTAATGTTAATGAGGTCATTTTTGGCCATCAACAGGCTCCTAAAATCTCCTAAAATAATTGAATTACTTAAATCTCCTTGTAAAAACTCATATGCCTATATCTGATTACATATGTTGTATCCCAAGCACCAAGCATAATATAGTCCAATTGTTCCATCAGGGCAAATAATAACCAGCCCCCATCCGCTCGTAGCACCCCTATGTTCTCTAAACATACGAGAAAATGTGATTACCTCAAATTTAATTGATATGTCCCTTTTTTTATCACCTAAGTTTTTTTAATAGATATTTAAAAGTTTACTATATCCATTCATCTACTTGATTACATAATTTCAATCTCCATATACTTGATATTCCTTACATTTTTATCCACTGAAATGTTAATGAAAAATTTATAGTCGTTAATTGTGAAAATTTGTGGAATCCCATAGTGAATGTTGCCTTCATCTTGATTGAGTGGTTTTCAAAATTATATAAAATGTAGCCTACATTGTTGCTATAGTCTAGTGCTTGACTTAAACTATCCAAGAACCCCCATGCATGCTCCTCATTAATAATCATATCCAATAACTACCTTTATGTTTTATGCACCACTATAATTTTATAAGTTGAAACGATAGCTCTAAGTCAATATGCAACTTGGAAGGAGGGGATTCGTTTAGCTTCCAAAATTGTTTTGTTTTTTGCTAACCAAGCTTCCCAAATAGTCAATAAGGACATTGCTTGCCATTCTTTCAATTCCCTCTTACCTCACCAAGATCTTAAGCATAGTTCAATAAAATATCTTTCCCACCCATCCTTCATACCCTAAAATAAGAAAATCTAACCATAATTGTTTGGAATATGTGCATTTTATGACTAAACGAGCTAAAGTTTCTTCATATTTTTGGCATATAATGCAAATTCCAAGCCCTTGTCTAACTGATATTTGCATGATCCATATGGTAAAACCTTGTTCACTATATCTAGCCACATAATTTTTTTATTTTTATTTTTATTTGGAGCTTTTATCTTCTATAGTTTTTTCCAACACTAAGCTTTGTTTTTTAAGTTCAATGAGGCCTTGGTTTGGTATCCCAATCTACGTGAATAATATCCCTGATTTTTGGACCAAACAATAAATTGTTCCTCCTTTTTTATTCTAACATGACTTTCGTATAGGTTTTGAAAATAAACCATCCATATGAATGTATGTTGACCTTTGATCCCTAAAATTTATACCTTTTTCTACCCCTATCATCGTATATCAATATAACCTTGAGAAATTACTATATTGAGAGTGTAAATGATGTTATCCTATACCATCTCTTTTAATCCACCAAGTAGTTTTTTTTCATTCATACATCCAACCTAAGGATTCACACCAATCATCATTTTCCTTGTTCCTCCATCCAATCATAGGATCCACATTAACTTTCACTTACTTCCCAATTCCTAGCCTCCATACCAACCATATATCTAAAAAAGAAAAGGACCAAAATATTGCCTTTAAGTGAGTGGGCACATTATTTACGTTCTTCCTTTTATTTTTGATACACTCTATGAGTAACACTAGATATTTTAATTTCTAAAAAACTATGTCTTTCCATAAACTTTCTTGAGAGACAACTTTTCATAAACTTTTGGCTACCAAATTTTTTCGAAAATAATGATTATTTTTCAAACCCCATCGCTTCTCCTCTTTTGGCTTGTCAATTACCTTCCACTTGACTCTCAATTTGTTTTTTCCCAATCCATATAAACACAAAAAGTTTTTTTTTCCCTATTTTCTCTAATAACCCTTCTTGAATGTAATATAAAGTATGTCAAAAAACTAGGATTTACTCAATTATTGACTTAACCAAGTAAACATGCCCCCATAAATAATAATATATTGCACTAGATGTTAACTCTTGCCTCTATTTTCAACCAACCAATCCCAATACTTAATACCATAGCCATTTATTTTAAGTGGGAAACCCAAATAGTTAAATCCTTTATTGAAATCAATACATCCAAATGGGGAAATTTTAAAAATCTATCTCTCTTACTCTACATTTGTTCCTTAAAAAGATGTGATTAATTTTAAGATATTGACTTCCATACCTATGGTTGAACTATATGTATGTACATAATTTATAAATTGTGCATCTCCATAATTTATTTTAAGTTTTTTGCTTCCCTTAGAGATCCTTTGATAATTAACAAAACATCATCCACAAATAGTAGGTGGGATAAAGTTACATTTCTTGCAATTTTGAAGCTATATATTGCCCCAATTCATTTGGCTTCTATGATTTCCATGCTTAGTTGTCCAATGATTGCAATGAACAATGTTGGAGAAAAAGGGCATCCTTACCTCAAACCTCTTATAGGGTTGGAAAACCTTGAAGCTAACCCATTTTTGACCTCTTTTCCTATTAGGGACATGAATTTAACTCCCAAGGAATTGTTTAGATTCCCTATACATTTTTATAGAGGTGGCACTCGTGTTTCAAGCTCTGATTTTAAATATATTTTACTCTATGAATAAATATGGCATTCAGGATTCTACACCTATGAGGGAACCAAGTGGTTTTAAAGGGAAAAATAATAAATAATAAATACAATTGGAAATTCGGTAAACTCATGAATATAAATACCTAACTCATTCCACCATATCCATCCATGCATATCATGACATAGATATATTTGAAGCAATATACAGAGAGAAAAATAAAAAAATGATGGCCTAGATTTTTCAGAGAGTTTTAAATCATGTCATTCATTTTGAACTTGTTAACAAGGTTACATGAGTTAGCAACAATATTAAAGGGGTTCTTTTCACTATGAGTTCCCAACCAGACCGCACATCGTTTACTATAAGAGATCCATCTAGATTCCAACTCGATAATCATGCTTGGCGAGATGTTTCGAGATATTAGACAATCGTCACAACATCAAGATGAAATTTTTGAATAAACAACTATCTAAATGTGAAAATGAAAGTAATCCAAACTGATTAAATACTGAAAGATAGATAAATATCAAGAAGAGATGAACAAATAAACACCACAAATGCATAGTCAAGGAAACAATCAGTTGATATCCAGGATGAGAAATTGATATTTAACTTACTAAAGAAACTACATAATAGTCAAATTATGTTCTAACAAGTGCTCATTAAAGAAAGCTATTATAATTAAACAATAACATGTGAGACAAGACTATTTACTCTACATATTTGTCTGTGATCTAGTAGTAATACATCTCACAAAGTGCATACATAAATGAACTTGTTAAAGAGTAGTTTAAAACAAGCATATAATGCATGTAATTTTATGGCCTTAGCAGTGTCCTTTAATGATTTTCAATATTATATGGCAGTGAATATAGATGTACCAAATTCCTAGCTCTAGTCTGTAAGGATTTCAAAAAATTTAGAAGTCCAAAAGCCCTTAATATTGTGAGTTTTACAAAATTTATAGACTAAGTCAGTAACTGCACCTTGTGAATGTTGGACTTCTCTAGGGTCACTTACAACCCTTCAAATTATCACAATTTTCAAATATAAAAAATGCAACTAATTTATAAACTCTTGTCAAAGCAATTGACAATTGCTACAATGGGTTTGGATCCCCAACTGAGACCCCAAGGACTTCCTAAAGATAGGCTAGCCAAATTTCACAATATGATGCAATAATCTTAATTTTGTTAGGTAGTTGGCTCTCCATGATGACATGGTACTCTAAGGTGATATGGGAGAAGATTGGTACATCCTTCTTCAGCGAAACCAAGAATGAGTTTAGAATTGCTTGTTCTTTAGCGAGATACAAAATATGTTGCTTAAGTTTGGCTTTAGTGAGTTTATTAGTGAAGACACTAAAAGACAACTCTCTTACATTTAGTAGCTCATTCAATTCTATACTCACTTCTTCACTTGACTTGACCTCTCCATGGGTTCCAATTGATGTAAGCTTATTCATTTTGTTGATCCTCTTATATAAGGAGAAATGCGTTGTTGGTATTGTTCCATGACAAGCTATGTCTTTCTCAAGTTTCTCATGTATCTTTAGAGTGTGACTAATAGTGATAGAACCATATGTTGTTTCTTGTGCAATGATCATGAGGACTTATTATAGGGATTGAGGGTATTATTTGAGCCATTTTTGCAACTACTTTATGGCATTCAATACTCCTTGAAGCCAAGTTCCTCATTCCTCGGTGAGCTCCCAAAGAGGTAGTAGTTGGGTTAAAATATCCTACATAATGTCTAGGCATGGGTACACTTGTAAGACTAGAGATTTGTAGGAATCATGTAATTTTTAAGTGTATACCTTATAACATTCCACCTTTATGCTTATATGTTTCATAGTACTGGTCTATGCCTTTATCAATTTAATTTAATACTCTAGGTTAGCTATACACGCAACTTTATTCTTTATCTACTCTAGGAGATCCTGCACATTTCTCTTAGGGGGTTGAGAGAACAATGTTCCCATGAGACCATGGAAAGTGAGTCATTTTTCATGCATTGCAGTCCTCTAAATATTAATCTATACTAACAACATATGTGGAGTAAAATACATCTTCTTTGCATGCTTAATGATCCTATTTAGGTTGTGATCGAACTTGAATTTTTTCAAATTAACCACATTCTTCCTTTTGGCTTGTGTGATGCCCATATCTATCATCGATAGGTGGCCTCTTATGATTTTTGAAATTGTCGGTGGCACCGAGTCAATCTTTAGAGAATTTTCATCCTATGAGCTTCTAGTTCTAGTTCCTCTTACAAAATCTGGAGGGTGTCTTACGTGGATTTAACCTTTGCTTCATCTTGTAGTCTTTTATCTTCTTTTTTTTGTCTTCTCCTTTCTTCTCCAACTCTTATTTATTCTCCAAATATTTTCTTTCATTTCCTCTCTTTCCTTGTCTTTTCCTCCTCTTTTAATTTGATCTCAAGTTCTTGAGATATTTTATCATCCTCTTGGGTCATCCATGTTTCTTCTTTCCCTTGCTTAAACTTTAATCCTTTTTCTTTTCGAGTTTCTTCTTATTGGATTGCTTAGTTCTGGGCCAATGTTTTTTTTTTACTTGGACCATTTCCTTTTTAGTTTGGATAGGATTATAACCTATTCTTGAAATAAATTATGGGAATTCAAGTTATTCTTATATTTCTCCTCTTCTATCTAGGTCTTTGACAAATACTCCTACTTGTACTTGCATCACTTGCAATGAACTTTCACTACAGATCTTGGATAATGTGAACATCAAGTCCCAAAAATGGAAATGCACCAATGCCTCCAAATATTATTTTTCTTTCTTGATTTCATTTAGCTAATATGCTCCTATGTGTTAAGGTATGTGTGGCCATAGGTGCTTCTTGGTTCGTGAGAGTGCTCCACCTACCCCTGTGTATACTCAATACATTATTTCTTGAAGTACCACTCTGTCGGTTAAAAATTGGGTAATAGGTGGCAAGGTTTCCTTGCACCAGAGATTCTAAGGTAACTTCCATATTGGTCCAAAACCAATAAAAAATTGAGGTCACTACTTGCATGTCCCTTTCTGACATACACAGAGTAACTTCAATGAGCAAGGATTCATAAGGTGACACACAATGACACTAGAAAGTCTTGGAAAATTTGTGCATATGCATGTATGTAGTGATCCTCCTAAAGGGATTCATAATATATTTGGATCGAATTCTCATGAATTTTTCACCTCCAATTCATTGATGGGAATGCCATATTCGTACAAACCATGTCCAAGAGATAAGAAGCCATGAAAATTTGAGGTTACTGGCCTTCTTTGTCATTTATAGCCTATTCATTGTTGTCCCTTAGAGAGCATGACAAGATACCTGCCCAATAGCATATCCTTAATTTTTTTAAAGTACATGAGTGGGGCCCATCCTTCGAGGAAGGTATCAACATAAACTGACCATATAATCGACACATCATGGCAATGACTAGCTAGAATGGGGTTTTCAACATATTCACTGAATCTTCCTTGTTTCATATCTTGAAATTTCCTTTGCTAGTCCACCATGTCTTCAGTAGTTCTTTACGAAAAATATTAAAATATGTTAGGCTATTCTTCATCTAAGCACATTTCCTCTTTTGAAATCTTATAGTACATTTCAATATTTGAGGCACTGAATGAAGCAATTTTCTTTCCATGGTGGTTCTTGTTCATGTCCTCCTCAAGGTTTGCATGTTTCATCAACCATACAACTTCCTTGAGACATAGGAGAACAAATGGATGATCAACCACTTTAGGCAACCAAGATCTTTTAGTATCCTTATACACCTCTGACTCTAGGTCATCTGAAAGTGGATTATCTCTTTGAAACAATCAATATAGTTTTGACCATGTATATGTGGTATATTTATCAATAAATCATAGGGTATCCCATAACTCAGAACTAAATGAGTTGTTAGGTTTCTCTTCATTTGATGTCTCATCCACTGACGACTTGCAAGCCCGTTTCTTGGACATGTACATGGTCATCATGCAAATACAATAAAAATAATAGGCATTGTTGGGTAAATTAATTGTATTTAAATTAGGATCAATTAATTAAACTTATACATAAATTGTCAACGTGGATCAAACTTTTATTTCAAGTTTATAATGAAAAGTATATGCAAGTAACAATGCTAAATATCACTATTTAGTATTAAAATCTAAAAACAATTTCGTCGTAATTTTTCACTCTCAGCACACCAAAACCATCGTTGTTGCACTCCAACATCCAACACACTTTGCACACAGTTCTGAAAGGAAAACACTCTTGTAAAATAAAAACACTCTTGTAGAATAAAGCCACTCAATCATTCCTACAGAAAAGGAAACAACATTCTTGGACTTCATTCAGTAAACATCCCATTAAAGAAAATAAATCATGGTAACATCACTTCATCAATATGAATAATCACATTGTAACATACACATAGTAATACATCAATTAAAATCTAAAAGTTGTAGCAGTAAATTAGCGAATATCACACACACTAACAAGTGGATCGATCTAGTAATTATGTTGCTAAATGAGTGATAAAAAATACTATTTTGAAAATAAAGAAAATCAGTAACTGCAATGCATTAAAGGAAAGGCGTTTTCTACCAGGGCGAAAAAATTGTCAGGAGGGAAAAAATTTGTCAGAATACGACTAATTTTTTCTTAAAAAATTTCATAGCAAAAGTACTTGAAACTTGTTTTTTATGGTGGAAATGAATTCAACACCATAAAAAATCGTTGGGGCACCCAAAATCTTGAAACTTGACATTTGTAACCCAAATTTCCCAAAATTTCTGCTAGATTTTATCAAAATATTATCGGAAGTCCATTGTTTTCCGGGAAAATTCGAAGCCCCGTTAGGTTACGTGTTAAAATAATTTTGTAACAGTAACAACAAAATGACCATAAAATATAATTGCGAGGAAAATACGCACACTGCTACACTACCTCATTGCCTCAACAATACCTGCTAAAGTGGAGGGTCCTTCCTCCTTAACAGGGAGTTGGTAATGCACAACTCACAAGTTTATCAACGAAAGAATATGAAGCCACAAATAATGAGAGTTTAATTGATATTAGAAAAGGACTAAATATACACAGTTTCTCCAAAAACTACAATGATGCACCCCCCCTCGACGAGGCAAAAATATTTTCGGTCTTATATATTATATGATGTCTTTTGTTAAAACATAATAAAATATGATAATCTCTCTATCCCCATGCTTCCAAAATAAATAAATAAAATTTGCATAACAAATTACAACTTAATTTGTTGTGAATAAACAATATTGTAACAATATCTCCAAATAGTAAGAGGTCAAAAACCAAAGTTCATAATTTTTCTGTCCAAGTTGGTTGCCTTATCAAAAGGTAGTTTTCTATACTGGAAAAATGGTCTAGTTTGAACACAACTGAGTGACAACCCACATTGACACTCATCCCTAATGTTGAAGAAACCGAGTACTCGAAAGGCAAAGTATCAACTTCACAACAACAATATCAACATGATCTCGTTTTGGAATATTGGTAGCACAAAACCTAGAGAAACAACATGATATAATAGCAAAAACATTATAGTGAGCCAAACTACCATGAAATAGCCCCTTGTCAACATTGTTAATAAAATCGTTCGAAACAGTCAACTTCTTATCATAATGCAAGCAAAGCTAAAGAAATTAAGGTGGCATAAAATAGAGAAATACATTGGTTAAAAGGTGAAAAATGGATGCAAAAAGAGTTCCAATTCCATGTCCCAACAAGAACCCACTATGTAGATTAGCTCATAGTGATAAATGCAGATAATTGAGAGGTTTGGGTTTAAGGTTGGCTATGTTTATGCAAAGGTCATAGGTTTCAATGGTGAGGAGAAAGTAAGACTATCAAATTTAACTTAGGAAGCACTCTTAATCATCATAGTTAAATATTCACAAACTTGACTAGGATGAATATATATCTTCCAATGGAGAAATTTATTTGTGATATGGAGTGGAAAATTAGGGTTTATCAACAAGAAAAATACTTTTTCATGTACCCAGGATTTGATGGCCCTGGGCATGAAACCCTAGGTATTTTGGTTAGAAAAACCCTAGGAAACTAAGGAAAATGAGAGTTGAGGGTTGTTGGGCCAATATGCAATAGTTTCTTAATTATAACTACCATGAAAAAAGCTCTAGAGGCCAAAATGATATTCATGGCTGGCCTGGGTGCACCTCAGGGTTCTAACTAGGAAGGGAAAATGAGAGGTAAGTTAGTTGGGAGGTCATGAGGCTCCTCCTTGCAACTTAGAATGTTATTTGGAGCTAGGTCGAAGGGTTTTGTTTTTTCCTTTTCACGAGATGTACAATGTCACTCAAGTGCGTGGGAAACTAGAGAGAGCGAGGTTTGAAGGGGAAATTCAAGCTTAGAAAAAATACCAAGAAACTTTCCCAACACTAATCGGTTGAGACAAGGACCAAGGAACAGATTTCAAGTGAATAAAAAAACTATTGGGCAAATAATCGTTCATAAAATAACTATAAAAGATAAAACTAGCATTGAATGGCGTGAACAATCATTTACTTGAGCCGAGTTGGATTAATCTATCACTAACAAGGATAATAAGTTGTATTACTTTGTAAATTAATTGTTTTGTGAGTGTTTTACCCTCCAAAGCGAAGATATGTGGAAATTCAAGCTTAGAAAAAATACCAAGAAACTTTCCCAACACTAATCGGTTGAGACAAGGACCAAGGAACAAATTTCAAGTGAATAAAAAAACTATTGGGCAACTAATCGTTCATAAAATAACTATAAAAGATAAAAATAGCATTGAATGGCGTGAACAATCATTTACTTGAGCTGAGTTGGATTAATATATCACTAACAAGGATAATAAGTTGTATTACTTTGTAAATTAATTGTTTTGTGAGTGTTTTACCCTCCAAAGCCAAGATATGTGGTAAAATAATGAACTATGGGGTATTTTTAAAGATTAACAATGAGATTTAGCATACTATTTCCCTTAATAATTTACTTTTTACTTTACTTCCACCTTTATTTAAGTTAGTGTATGATCTAGATTTATGAAGGAACATAATAAAATACAAATTTAAACAAAAACACAGAGATACAGTGAAACATAACTTCAATTAATAAATATAAAATGTTGGAAATTGTTTACATGCAAAATGAAAACAAACTAGCTCATGTGATGGTAGCTTATCTCTAAAAAGAGATGTGAAGTCTACATACCTTTTGCACGGTCTTACAATGAGGATCTAAGGCCTTTTTATCATGAAGAAACAAAAAAAAATCCTAAAAATCCAAAAACCTAACCCTGGGAGATGAAGTGCCAAAATATTGTGGGCCTCGATGGGGTTCGTTGGAACACCCACTTCACAGGGTCGTAACTTTGGCATACAATATTCGTTTGGCATGTACGATAGCCCGTTAGAAAGGTCTATCTGAGGAAAATAACTTTTGATTGCAAATGTGAGTCATGATACTTTGACTCACCTTTTCCCATTTCCCAAAAAAAACATTTTTTAGGGCCTCAATACGACTTCGAAAGTTCAAGAACCGAAAAATTTCCAAAAATAGAAAAATGTAAAAATGAGAAAATATGATGGAAATTAGGAAAATGATAAAAAAGGTGTTGGGGATCTAAGTGGAATAGATAGGTGGCCACCAATATCCACCTATATCATCCCTCCCCCTTTAGGAATTAATGGTCCCCATTACTTTGAGTGCCTCTATGCGATGGGGAAACTTCTACTGAACTTGGTCCCTGGTAAGCCACCTTCTTTGGTACATGAGCTGATTGACTTTGACAACCTTATACAAATGGATCCTTTGTTGGTGAGTGTTGTTCATCTATGTGTCCATGATCCGATCAGTTGTGGCATGTTCAATGTAATCTAGGTTAAGCTTTGTTGGTGTCAACTGCTCGACAATGTCTGATGTGTCCAATAATGGTGGAAAGTATGGCCAGAGGTGGTGCACATTGGATACTAGGTGTAGGAAAATGAATGGGGGGACGCTTAGCTTGAAAGCATTGTCACCCAAAACATTGGTGATGGTGTAAGGCCTATATCAGAGTGGTCGAAACTTCTGATGGGATCTTGCAAGGAATTCTTTTTGCAAATGCAACAAAACCTTGTTTTCCACTCAAAAATTATATGGCACCCGATGACGATCATGACATTGTCTGTAATTATTATTGGATTTATCCCAAATATCATGAACCTGCTGGTGAATGTGCTAAATGTGTTCAATAAATTTAGTGGCTTTATCAACTTTAGATAGAACTTACGCAATTTTTTCTTGTGTAGTTGCAAGAGCCATTGCAACATCAATGGGACACAATAATTGAAATCCTAGGCCCACTTGAATGGGGCAGTGGTTAGTTGATCTATTAAGAGACTTGTTGTAGTTTCCTTGAACATAGGGGAGACTCTCATCCCATTTTCATTGTTGCTTAGAGTTGTACATGCGTAGTATGTGCACAATCATCCTGTTGACGACCTCTATTTGGAAATCAGTTTGAGGGTGGAAGGCAGTCGACTTGGTGAGCTTGGTGTCCAACAATGACCAAAGGCTTGACCAGAATGTGCTTAGGAACCTGCTATCCAGATCTGATATGATAGTTTACAGGATCCCAAAATGTACACACACTTGTTCAAAGAAGAGATTGCTAGTGCCCTCTGCTGTGATACTCTTCTTGTAGGCAGCCAATATGGCCATCTTAGAAAATCTATCAATGACCATAAACAAACAATGGTTATCGTGCTTTTTGGAAGGAAATTAAGACATATAATCCATGGAGATGGATTACCAAGGCCGACTAGGAGTAGGAAAGGGGTGTATAAGTCTTTCTTCTTAATGGTTGGATTGGCATTGGCACAGGCAATGCAGGATCTAATATATTTGGAAACATCCTATCAGATTTTTGGCCAACGAAAATACTTTTGTAGTATTGGCACTGTTTTCTCAATGCAAAAATGCCATTTTATCCAACTGTAGTGTGCCTCCTAAATCAACTTGGAACACTCAATTGAAGGAAAAAAAAGGTGTACCAGGTAGCATAATAGTGCAACCTGGAGTTGGAAGTCTGGAACTTTCTTGCCATCCATCAACATTTGAGATGTGGTGGAGAATTCTAGATCATTTTTGTATAATTGCGACCATCTCGAAGTCTTGTATCCATAAGAGTTGAGAACAATGGTCAATGCCACAACTAGGGCTTGACTGAGGCAATCTGCATTGTGATTAGTTTTTCCCTTCTTGTATTTAATGTTCAAATATATTTGTTGCAAATATGTGGACCATTTATGATGGCGATCGTTTTGAAACTTTCTATGTGTTTTCAGAAACTGAAGAGCTTGGTGATATGTGTGGATGATCATCTCCTTACCTAGAATGTAATGTTTCCACTGTCGTCAGACCTGCATGATGGAATACATCTCCTTATTTTATATGGGGTATTTATGAATAATATCAGAGAGTGTCTAACTGTGATAGGCCACTAGATTCCCTTATTGTTAGAGAACTGAACTAATAGCGTATTCAGAGGCATTTACCTCAATCTGAAATGGCTATTGCAAGTCTAGCAATGTGAGGATTGGCGCAATGCAAAGGTGGGGTTTTAGCTCCACGAATGTTGTTTGTTGTGAGTCAGGCTAATTTTTTTTTTCTCTTGCTCCACCCTTGGTAACTTTACTTAAGGGCCAAGTGATATGAGAGGACATAAATTAGCAAGGCCCAAGAAGCTACGAAGTTCTATGCCAACTTGTCAAAGCCGGTTAATCTTGAATGGCTTGGATCTTAGCCGAATCCACATGCATACTTGCTCATCAATTATGTAGCCTAAATATTGGACCTGGTCCATAACAAAGACGCATTTCTCCAAGTTGGCATAGAGCTTGTGATACTACATGGTTTGAAGTACCTATCAGATGTGTTGCAAGTACTCTTCCCAACTCTTGCTGAAAATTAGGATATCATCCAGATATACAACCATGAAAGAGGTGATGAAAGGCTACAAGATGTCATCCATCAACTCATAAAATTTTTAGGGTAATTTTTCAACCAGAAGGGCATGAAAAACCACTCAAAGAGACCCTCCTTGGACTTGAAGGAAACCTTCCATATGTATGTGGGTTCTATTGGAACTTGATGATAACCAAAACTCAAATAAAGCTTGCTAAAGTACTTAGCCCCCTTGAGCTAGTCAAGAAGGTAATATTTCTATGGGATTGGGTATTTGTTCCTGACAATGATTTTGTTCAGTGCCCGATAATCAATGCAGAGTCTCCAGGTACCATATGTATTTTGTACGAGTATGATTGGGCTACCACAAGGCGAGGAACTTGGTTGGATGTGCCCTTTCTATAAGTTTTGGATTTTCCACTTTTTTTCCTCATTTCTAGAAGAGAGCGGTGGTATATTGGCCCATTAGGTAGAGGTTCTCCGTGAGTCAAATTAATTGAATGATTAACATGACAGTGCAAAGGTACCCTTGTGGGTGAGGATAAGATGTCCTTGTACTCTTCCACGAGCTTATCAACTTGCTTATGCTATGTGGAGGAACCCTTTCTAGGGCCATGGATGTGGCCAAAATATTCCCCTTACTTTGAGAGTGAATCAAGAAGAAAACAAATTTACCGGTGAGGAAGATGACCATATTGCATTTCTTATCATAATTTAAAGAAATGGTGGTAGGTGGAGCTACCTTAAGTATCTTGTATATTTTTTTCCCAAAGTATTAGTAATGGTATGAGGTTTGGACACACACACAACACGACGCTTCCACAATTATAGTTTCCCTAATAAAACGTCACAAACTTAAAGGGGAGCAACATCACATAATACCTTGTCTGTGAAAGGCTTGATGTTGTAGGGAAGACAATTTTTTTGGCTGACACAGAGATCTCGCCCTTAGTGGAGCCACTCGATGGTGTATGGTTGCAGGTGTAGTGTTGTCAGCAGGCCCAACTGCTTAATGAAATCTACTGAGATGAGGTTCTTTTGACTCCCACTATTTATAGTGAACTACAATGGAGAACCCTTCACCCACATATGTGAGTGGAAGAGGCGCTCACCCTCCTCTAGATCGTTAGGTTCACTCTTCTTGACATTGGTGATGGAAACTGTGGCACTGGGTTTTGTATCAATGAAATATGTCCCCTTGTCAGGTTCTAGCTCAGATTCGAGACATGCATCTGACTATGAACCTTTTAGCTTAGCCACTAGTGACTGCTTTACATGAAAATCATTTTTTGTTCTTAGTGGGGCTCTTGTGGAACTCACATCACATTCCCGTGTCTTTCTTCATCTTCCCATTTCTAGATTTTTTAGTGGGTTCCATGGGTTGTCCTAGGTCATTCCACCTTGGCTCTGTCCTTGTTTTTCAGTTTGGAGGAGCCCTTTCCCTGCTTCAAGTTTGCAAATCCAAAGTATCGCTTCTTCTGTTTAATTCTTTTCTCGATCTTGACAACATATCGATATGTTGCGCCAAGCGAGGAGATCTCCTTGAACTCGATTTCTTCCTGAATGTATTTGTGCAAGAAACCATGGTACTTGAGAACTAGATGTCACTCATATTCCTTGATACCCAACTTTGTGCATTGGGTATGAAAAATATTTGTGAACTCCGACACTTATTGGTTCCTTTCCTACCATAGTATGGTATATTTTATGTACTTGTCTTCATAGCCCCCAATAGGGTAATATTGGTCTTTAACAACATCTCGAAAAGAGTCCCAAGAGGGTGCGGCTGAAAATAGTGAAAATTAATCCTCGTCCCTCTACTCAAAATAAGTTTCCCACCAGTCCTTGACATGGGGGGGCGACCTTAAGCAGAGGAAAAGTAATATTTTCTCTATCAAAAAAATTATGGATTGAAAAATATCCTTCCAACAGATTTAACCATCTATCCGAAGCATATACGTCTATATATAATTCAAATATAGGAATGTTAATGTTAACTTGTACCTTAAAGGGGGTGGCACCTTCGAAGTGACTGCTAAATGAATATGCTTCACCCATTGGCATGCACAAAAGGATCTGGGAAAAAATATCCATCAAATTGTTCCTTTGTGTCTTGAGGGCTTCATCGAGAAAGAATGTGAAAGGATCTCTTGCTCCCTCGTATTTAATTTCTTCTCCTATGGGAGGTCATCAAGGTTGGCGAGGCCGCTCTTGCAAGGGATCAATCAGTTCCAGTCCCAACTACTTCTACCCTGACCTTGTTGCGGGCATGCACAAAAAAATAGAGAAAGAGGATAATGCTCTAATACCACTGATCCTTATTTATGAAGGAATAAAATGAAATATAGATTTAAACAAAAACACAGAGATACAATGAAACAAAACTTCAATTAATAAATAGAAAATGTTGGAATTTGTTTACATGCAAAATGAAAACAAACTAGCTCAGGAAATGGTATCTTATCTCTAAGAAGAGATGTAGCAACTACATTTTGTAGAAATTATAAAAAAAATATGTATACCAATGGATTCAATCCGATCATGTAATATTCTAAAAAAATATACTGAATCCTTCTACAATATTTGCGGAAAATAAACATGATCGCACAATCACACCAAGTAAGAGAAAGAAGCAAATCAATCGCAGAACACAGCTATTTTTCCTGGGGAAAGCTTGCTGCTCAAAACCCCTCTATCTCTATTGTATAATGAACCAAGGAATCATGAAACAATAAAATGCATGTGTGCTCACCACAACCTCATACACTCTACCAATTGTCTCACACTGGTCCAAACAAAATCGACCAACACTTAGCCAATTTCATACCTCTCTTCAGCCTTCCTTACTTGCAGAATCCCTAGGAAATTCATCCCTATTAATTAGGATAATTAGCCTTCCTTAAATGCGCAATACATCATGGGAATCCTATGGTGTATATAATTGTGCCCGAGAAATTTTCTATAAATACAACTGATAGATAACTTCCCTTTAAACTCTATCTCAATTGGGTCTTCATCAGAACTGACATGCATGCAACTATTAATAGTAAATCATCAGTCACTTGACAGATCACTCCATGTGAATTAAATTTGATTTAATTCACTTGACCTCTCACTAGTGCAACATTCAGTTACAACTAGTTAGACTGAATTTAAGTCACTTAATTGAGTTAATTGATTTCTCATGCATTAAACTAATACATTAACTAGAACTTGGACTCTAAAACAAATAGAATCACACTACATGCCTCACCAACCACCCTCAACTCAAATTTCATGAGCTAACTGAGTCTATCACACTCCGTTAACTATTACAAGTGATTATGAGATATGATTACAATTTATTGTCCAATTTATTTAAAGGATAAATAAATTTGACACACATTTCTTCTAATTTAATTAAGAAATAATTAAATGAAAAGCCTCCATGGTATCCATTTCTGGATGCCATTTTCTGGATGTTGTTTTTGGATGCCAATTTCATTGTTTCTTGTTGCAAATTTCAACACATTCCTTATGAATTGTGTTACAATGAGGCTTTGGGGCCCTTTTATCATGAAGAAATAATGATTAACCCTAAACATCCAAAAACATAACCCTAGGATATGAAGCGCCAAAAGCTTGTGGGCCCTTATGTGTTTAGTTGGAACGTCAACTTTCTGGGGTCATGACTTTGGCATACGATCTTTTTTTGGTGCGTACAATATTTTGTTAGAAATTTCTATAGGAGGACAATAAATGTCGACTAAAAATGTTAGTCTTTGCCTCACACTTGCCCATTTCCACAAAAAAATTTGCTTAGGGCCTCAAAACAACTTTGGAAGTTTAAGACCCGAAAAAACTGCTAAAAAAAAAAACAAAAAAACTTCCAAGATAGGAAACTTATAGAAAACAATGTTGTGGGTCCAAGTGGAATAGGCGGGTGGCCACCAATATCCACTTAGATCAATGTCACCTTAGGAAAGCTTAGGAAAACGTGTCATGAATGACACAAATTCTTGAGAAGGTTTCCATGTCACTGGATTAATGTTGAAGGTGGCGCTACAACAATTTTTTCCATGAGTGTCAATTCACAAGGTTGAGGAGTTTCTAGGGTGACTGCATAGCTAGAATAAGGCTTAGTGCTTCTCTATATCATTGGACCAACCATCGGTTTTATTCAGGTTTAAAATTCTTCTTCCAAGGTATTAAGGTTCTCAGAGAGACGATCATTGGTATCAAAGGTTAATCAATATTTGTAAGCTTAATTAATAAGCAATTGATTAGGTGGGACCCTCAGATTCCTTTAGGCATAAATTACTAGGATGATTTGAGGGGGGTCATTATAACGGCTAAAAAAAACCATAAGATGCACAAGGGAAAATTCACCATATCTCATGCTTTATAAAAATTATTTGAAACCACAAATGACATGAACTCTTGAAATATATCAATATAAGAGTAAAAAAATATTACAAATTGAAGTCTAAGCTTGAATAAAGTGTGTGCCTATAACACTACATAGTGTTCTTGATACTAAACAATAAAATAAATGCATTCGTCCTAAATGAATTGGGATGGGGTTCCCATGGTCCAAATAAAATAATATAGTAAGAAAATGTATAGGACTAATGAATGGAATGGTCTCCCTTTTAGTGTCTAAGTGTTGGACTATATATCCTTAGATTTCATAGTTTCTTGATGTAACTACCTTTGTCATTTATTTAGGATTAACCATTTTTGTTAAGTGTCTTTGAAGCCATTATTATATATACTCCTTCATAGGTGGAACTGTAATATCTTGTTTTATCCCGACTGCAAAGATTTCTTCCTTGATTTCTTTAAAATCTAAGTAATTGATTTATAATTACTAAATCATCATCATTATCATTAACAACTAACCAATGTTTAATCACTTCTTTTGGAAAATCGATGATATTATCAAATTTATTGGCCCATGATGTTCTTATTACACTTATTTCTTCTTCTAAATGATCTTTAGGTATCGACAAGGAATCTCTTATTAATTGTAGCCTTCAAGGTCTTCAAATATTTTAATCACTTTAATGAAAACATTGGTTTTTGTATCATCAATCTTCACACAACTAGTAATAAAATCATGTAGAACTTGTATTCTAGCAAATTGTACTCGACAAAAAAACTTACTAACTTCTATGGAAGCCACTTAGACTTGAATCCATGAAATAAATGTATTAAATCATTTTCATAAAAAATTCAACCATGATCTAAATATCTATTCAAATATTCAGTAAAAGAAGAAATCCTTTGTGAAAAAATTCATAAGTCTAGAGTGGTATCCCAAGCATCTCAACTACTATTTAGTTGCTTATTGATGTTTCTGATGACATATATTCTTACTCCACTTAGTAAGTTGGCTACTTTCTTTATCTTGTAGGATGTAATGGGTGCAGTAACATGGGGTGTTTAATCAAGGGTAATTATGACTTATGGAGTTGTAAATAGAGATCTATTTCTTAAAGCCTCCTCTAATTCATATATATTTATATGTAATCCTATATTCTCTAACTCTTCATCCAAGAGAAAGTGAGAAAAATCATATGTTGTAGTCATGTGAGGTTTTAAGTGTCTCGTAGGTCTAAAAACTAAAAAATCCACCTTTCGTATCCATTTCTTTGTCACATTTTTATTTTTAACACGAACATTTTCAAATTGCAATTTTATTTCTGCCCATTTTTCTCAATTTCAAAACACATGTAATTAATGGAATTAGATATGAACCATTGAAGGGAGAGCAACCAGGGTTTCCAAATTCCATCAATCCTCCTCGCTCATTGTAGATATATGTAGTGTGTTGTATGAGATTGTGGCAGATTTGGCATTTTGTTACAGATTTGGAGTTTTGTTTTTAGTTTCCATGGCTTGCTTGGTTGCTTGCAATAGTCGGTGTGAAATGTGCTTTAGTATTTGTGGAAGATCATGATTTATGTTTTTGATTTAGGGTTTCAAACTTGGTTTTACATTTCCCCAAATTTATATTGGCTTGGTTGATCTATTCTCTTAGCCAATTTTATTGATTTCATTGCTTGTACAATGGGTAGTATTTCCAAACATGATATGGATGAGCATGGATATCTGCCCCATGGTAGATTTGTAAAAAAGGAGTATACAATTCCTTCTATTTATTTGGGGTTTTTTTCCTCTGTGAAGAAGAACATTAATACCATTGAGGAAAGAGGGTTGATTGGTAAGTTCACTAGACTTTCACCCAACTATAGCTTTTTTTTAGATGGATCTCTAACAATTGGGTAGATCATGATCCCATTGGTATTTTATATTGATGAAAAGGTTATTTTTATTGTGTTTGAAAGTAAAGAGGATAGCGATATGATTTATAAATTTGGTTGCTATTTCATAGTCTCTATGGGAGTGTTTTCTCACTCATTAAATTCTGGATTTTAATCCTACCATGGAAATGTCTTCAATGTTTGTTTGGATTAAATTGTCACATCTCCCATTTTTTTCTACAAAAATGGTATTTTCAAAGCCATAGATGACAAATTGGGTGTTACATTACTAGTCCCGAAGGCAAGGACAACAAATTCTCTTGTGTTATAATTTGTGTTGAAATGGAATTTGTAAAATGGCTCCCTAAGGCGGTTAAGCTTGACTTGGAGGGATGATCCCATATTCAAGCTATGGACTATGATCAAGTTCCTTTTAAATGAAATTTTTGTCATGAGTTATGACACTTTGCAAAAATATATCCAAAAGCTCCAACATCTCAGTTTCATTTTATCCCTCCAAGTAATGATGTGCAAGGAGAATTTAAACCAAACTCAAGGAAGCACATGAATCATCCATCAAAGAGGCCTCATTATAGGAGGTTTTAATCTCATCAACATCCTTCATCCAGTAAAATATATGAAGATTTCAAGTCTCCAAAGTTACAATTTATAAATGAATAAGATCAACTAGATCTATATCAAATGCGTTCATAGATCATGAGTCACCTACCGAGGTAGATACTTCTTCTAAGGATATTGAAAAATTACCTCCTTTAGATAAGAAGGAAGGAGAGACTGGTTCATAGGAAGAGAAGAAGCTCAATGTCTCCTTTTCTTCTCCTTCCTATTAATATGTTCTGAAAATAAATAATCAATCTTCCCCTCCATTAATAAGAAGTAGAAATATTGAAGCAATAAATCCCCAAAATTTGGTGCCCATCATTGTTTTATCTCTCGTGGTTCTAGTGGGGGGTAAATATTAATTAATATGAGAAATGTTTTGTTTTGGACCACCTTGTAAAATAAATTTATAAGAATCTATCCATGTTCTCGAGAATAAGTAGGCTTAAGTCACATAACTTCCTTCCTCATTGTAATGGGCATTATGCATGGTTAAAAATTATCCTTCAGAAACCATTGGCTCTTCATGATCCAATTCCTTTAGGTTTTTGTGAACCCTTTTTGATTGAATTATTTCTTACTTGTTTTAAAGTGAAACATCATGAAATTTCTCAAGATCAATGTAAGGCGGTTCCTCACCATCATCCCTTCCAAAATGTCTATCATTACTCTCTCCTCTAGTTGTGATTTTTTCATGTTTCTTATGTGCAAAAAGTGAACTCTTACATTATTAGGGAGTAGAGAAATATTGTAGATTATTTGAGTTTTTATCTCTTTGCGTTGTTTTAGTATATTTCTATTGATAATTTGCATTGATTTTGGTAGATAAGTCTTCACTCATTATTACTTTTTCCCCTTTCTTTGGTGTGCCAAGGTCATTATCTCACAATTTTGGTGAATAAATTACCATACCTCATAGATGTTAAATGTTCTAAAAATATCCCTTTAGGGTAAAAACCTTTGATAGGATCAACTTCCTTTAAGTAGAATTCCTTTGGAGTTTCAAGTAGCTCATGTAAGTGAGAAGGATTATTTATAACAACATTAGATATACTTAAGGGTAATGGGATAAACTACTTCTTATTTTTGTCAAAAAAGATAGTGTTGAAATACGTGACTAGGTTCGGTATTCATAATGAAATATGTAATCATGATTCTATGTATTTATTTTAAAGAGAAAAATGAATTTATTATTTTTTTTCTTGAGGCATGGGTTTCATGCTCAAGATTTTTTTTTTTTTAGGTCAAGCACCCATTGAGTAATTCTAGGTCAATTGAGTCATTGTTATGAATGGAAGACCCTTTTGGGAAAGTTACATATTGTAAATAAAATTTATTTGAGTCAAATACCCTCCCATACATTTTCAAGATTCAAGTAACAAGTCAGCCTAGAGACAGTGACAATTCGACCTACAAGCATGGACAAGAAGCCTATATATAAGAAACTAGTTGACCACCTTTGAAATCACTCACTCAAGTATCCCGTAGAAGCATAAGAAGAGAAAATATACGTAGCGAAGGGAAGAAGAATTCAAATAAGAGAAAAGAAAATTTTACAAGAAATGTTTTTGGACTATATCTGTTCACACATGCGAGGAGACTAGGATAGAGTTTACTGCAACAGAGTCAAAGTACAATCACCTCATGAAGGCTGAAATAAGGTCTGAAAAGAATATTTCTTGCAAGCCTAAGTTACAAGGAGATAAGCTAAAGAAAATAAAACAAGATAATCATCACAATATGTCCTATATTGGTCACATGTGTGAAACTGCAGGAACAATAGGGAGGTCGATAATTGCATAGAAGCAAGTCGAAGTTGCAGTCATTATCACAGGTCTGGAATATTGATCAAAGTGAAGTTGCATCAGCTATAAGGCAAGCTTGACTTGGGTTTAAGGAATATCAGTTTGACTTGGTCTTAGACGGATCTTGGTCAAGGATCATAGGCCTTGGAATTCGTCAATTAAAGTTCTATAAGAAGAGAAGAGTTCTTGTGGGTTTTCCTCTCAAGAGGAGAGGTTTTGGCCCTGGCTGATAGCCTACATATTGTGTCATATTGTCTCATTGATTTTATTATTTGTTATCTACTTAATGATAGAAAACACTAATAATAATAAAGTGAAATAAGAAGCTAATCAAGTTAAGTAAAAAATTCATCACAAGAATTTATCCAAGTAAGAGAAATCACTTAATTGGTTTCCCCTAGATTTCTCAATAGTTATACCATGAACAATATTAGGTATATACTTCAACTACAAAATATATGTCACAAATAAACACAAAAGCAATAGAGGGTTGCCTTCACATCCTTATAATTTTATATAAGTATAGCCCTCGTTGTGTAACAAAATCCCTTTCCTTTAAGGAAGTCTTGTGCTTCATGACTCATTCTTAGATGTTTGGCTCCATTCAATATTTATCTAATGAAATTATCTTGAATGAGGCAAAAATTCAAGGGAGCCTTGTGTTTCCAAAGAACAAGATAATAGAATTTCATTGGTTCAAATTCAACATTCACATTTTCTTAATGATAGATCGTCAAAAAAATGACATAAAACTGCTTGAAAAACTAGATAAGTTTTCATGAAGAACCTTTGGGTTTTTATATAATTTTCCAATTGAAAATAAATTTAATTTGAAACAATTTCCTCCAAGTCGAACATGGTTTCTTACTTAAAATAGAAGTATAGAATATAAAAAATTGAATTGGTTATGTGATACATTAAGTGTCATCCCATCAACCGTTTGAACAACCAAGATAAATCCCAATATATCCATGCTAAAAAAAAATGCCAATTTTCATGAAATTTGCAAGCATTTGAGTAGACTGAATCATGGAATCCTTTAGTCAATTTAAACTGCCACCTTGGGAATCGAGCAAAAATTATACCTTAGGAAACATGAAGCTTTTCTTTGGTTCATGCAACCATAACATCCTTCTAGAAACCTTTGGTGTGAGAAGTATAAAATTCTTCCCATCAACAATAACCCAAATTATTTTTCTCTTTGCATCAAAGTGTTTGGCACACCAGGAAACCAGTTGTATGAAATAAAATACTTTAGGGAAACATCCAACATTTACTAAAATGGTAGTCTAGTTTCTATTGTTGTGTTTCTATTTCAAAGGTAAATTTGAAAACAAATTATACACATTTGATCAATGAAAGTTATTTTCCAAAAAAGAAAGAGAATTAATAATATCTCCACAAAACACCTATTTTCTCCTTTTTGTTGCCATTATACTTATCCTTCTAATGTGCTTTGATATACGCGATGCTTCTAGCACTATATTACAACCCTCTCAGCTATTTAAAGGCTCAATTCATGAATGAAATTTACTCGCACATCTCTTCATCATGTACCATATTCTTTGAGTCATGGGAAAATCATAATTGGAAGTTAATTGATAAAGTTAGATCTTTTATGGAAATACAAAGTTATTGATTTACCTTACACTGGATCACTACTTTTTATCTTGAATATAGAGTTTTCTTAAATGGGTCTTGAATTTCCCTTGAAAGGTGTGCAAGGCATACTTCCATGAATTTCACTAAGTACAACTTCATAGGGAGAGAGATTTCTCTTATAGAACTAACAATGATAAATTGTGGGACTCTTTACCATGCAGAGTGTGGAAGTCCAAATGTGTGGATAAAATAATACAAGAGTCTTCTACACACAAATGGAAAATGTGACCCTAGAATTAAAAGTATTTGAAGATCAGAAATGTGTAGAGTGTGGAAGGTTTCTTCAAGAAGATTGATCTCCACACAAGTATTAAGAATTTGTCCGAGTATGAAACATTTATAACTAGGTCAAAAGGAAGTGAAGTATGAGCCTTTTATGGATTAATGGTAAATGGAAGGGAAGAAAATGAGGCTTATTGTAAAAGAAAAAAGAAATTTCATGGGTAAGACATGAAAATGGATCAATGCCCAATTATGAACATAATGAAGGAAATTGATGTTAAACATATGAATATCCATTTCACTATAAAAAAATAACAACCAATAGGTAAGTGTATCAATATAATATATATCCACAAAGACCTGTAATGATCTTTAAACAAGTATAATTTCATAACAACAACTTGATGAATTTTTTGTTTCATAGTATGGCTGCCTTTTTGTTTTGTCCCTATTGCATTATGAATTTTTCTACCTTTGGAGAAATAAAATTATTCTTATGATATTAATTTTGAAAAGGTTCCCTTCACTCTAATAACCAAAACTATATATATACAGTTTATGAATGAAATGGGCCTAAATTTGTCAAAATTACTGGGATTATCCATTTGGGGAATCAAAATAAGGAAAGTAGCAATGAAATATCCAAGAAATGTCCATAAACTCATGATCTACTTAATCACTCTTCTAAGATTACCTTCCAATATTGAATACTAACTAAAATTCCATTGGCTAACCATCTAACCTAGGAATTTATCTCATTTGAAGAATTACAAGAAAACCTTTAACTTTTCCTCAAGAACCTTTTCCAGAAGTGTCAAGTTCCATTATTTTGCTAAAAACCTTGGGAAATATGATGATAATTTCAATATCTCAACAATATCTACTATTTTTGGGTTTAAGTATAGATATTAAAAGTATGATACCCTTAAGTCTATTATTTCTTAGAATTTTTTTGCCTTATTTCCATCTTCTTTCTTCATCTCCATTGTTGTGTTGATCCTCTTCAAGTGATTTCTCAAGTTATCGAAAAGAGTTGTGATTTAATCACCTTTTACTACTTATACTACCCAACCTCCTCTTAACCATATAACACATCTCTCTGCTTTTTCACAACTTTTTCTAGTATTTTTCAAAGGTTTTATTATATCTCTCTTTTATTTTTTGAATATTTATGTTGGCTCCCCGTGATTTGCAAGATTGGAAAGAACGTAGGGAACCACATCAAACCACTTTGGAATCCATGGACCTAGCCTTTTTGGACTCAGAGAGGGCTCTCTCTATGTATGTTTTTGTAAATGATATATCTTTATGCTTTATTTTTCTGATCTTAGGCTAGTTATGAAGTTCTTAGGACTATTTGTTTTGTTTGGTTGTAGATTAATTGATTGTGTGATAAGTGATTGAGTGTTTCAGTTGAATAGATAGAATGTGGGTAGCATTAATCCATTGGGCTATGGAGTCATAAAATGATTTGATTGTTCATCAACTCTACAAGGGTTTTCATAGGGCAAGCTAACTATATCAAGTGGATCTATTTTCGATTAGATGGAATATGAAATGACAGTATGTTGTGAAAACATTAAAACTAAAGGGAAATTAAGAATACTTTAACCTTAATTCAACAAGAAAAGCCTTTTAGGTAACAGTTTAAGATGAACCAAAGGACAGGACAAACCATAGACTTCTTTGGCCAAAATCTACTAAGAAAACTTTAAGACAATAATCCAGCAATCCTAGAATTACTTTCAGACAAAGAAAACATTTAAGATAACAGTCAGTGAAACTAAAGAGAAATTAAGAATTCTTTAATTAAAATTCAAAGGTCTAAAGAAATAGTTTGAGCAAAACCAAAGGACATGGCATACCATAGACTTCTTTGGCTGGACTCTACTTAATCATTTTCAAGGCAATAAGCTAGGTGGAACTAGAGAGCAATTAAGAATTCTCTAATCAGACCTTGCAGAAGAAAACATCAAGATGAAAGAAAGCAGACAGAATTAAGGTGCCAAGACAACATATCTTAATCTAAATTTTATGTTCTTTTATCAGAGAAATGATGGACAATATGGAAAAGCAGAGGGAAGACATTGACAAATAAGGATGACATCACCATTAACATAGTTCATGAATCCTGTGAACGTGCTTGTATTATTGATGTCCAAAACAGTTACAATACTCCAGTGAAATGATCTTTGCAGCTCAAAGTTTTATCAATTCCAGCCTAGCAGCTCATCACCAAGCTCAGCAACCACCAATCAACCAACCAACCAACAGTAAAAATGAATAATACATGCATTATTTATCTGCAAAATGAAGAGGTGATCCTAAGCTAAGGTTTTAGATTTGTATTTATTACAGAGTTAATGCATTTTTGACCTTTAAGACCATGCAAGGCCCAAGGAAAAATATCTATGACTGACTCATTTTAATAATAACTTCTAATATTAACTGCTAAGCTACTTTAGGATATTTTTGACTTTAAGGCTTTTTCATTCACTTTTAAAATAAATGTTGAGCAGTTGGGAAAATATCTCTGACTGTTTCAATAACTGTTGCTTCCTTTATTGAAGTGAAATGAGGCTGTAGGTGTTAATTTTTTTGATGAGGAGTAAAGGTTGTTTGGCTTTAGCATTCAGATCTATCTTCTGTGTTAATCTTCTCTTGATTTGTCCTTTAAAAACTGTTTAGCCTTTAAACCTTTGGATTTATCTCATTAACTCTTCTAATCTGCTTTATCTATGCCTCTTTGTATTTTAACCTGTGATTAACCCTTTCACCTTTGATTTGATCTTTAATCCATTAACCTCTCACTGTCACAGTTTTTCTGACTGTGTTCGTCCTTTCCCTTTACCTCTACGTTATGAAAACATTTCTTGCTATTTTGTAGTGCTTTAAATGACCCTCATTGGTCATGATACATTGAGGTTCATGCTTTATCTTGCGCTCTCGGTCCTTTTGAACAAAATGACTAGATCGTCACCCAGGGAGCCTGTTCAGATGTTTTTAGGACCTTATAAATGCAATTCATGCATCTCTGCCATGATTTCCTACACACCACAACAAACTGTTAATTTAAAATCCTGCGTTTGAGGGGTTTCTGTGTTTATTTATGGCTTTTTGGGCCTTTTGGAGGGTCGCAGAGGTGTTAATGGCAGATGAGGGCTTCATCGAAAAGCCACGGGGCTTTGGATCATTTGAACAGAGTAGTGGTTTTGGGTTTTGGTGGGAGTGAGAAAGGGTGGTTTTCGCATGGATTGAGGGCGATGAATGGTTTTGGGTGAATGGATGCGATGCCATAGGAAGGGTGACGTGTGGCGGGAGGTACGAGCGGTAAAACCACCCATTTCGCGAGGTTTGGGGTTGTTAACCCCCATGCTATTGGACGTGCGATAAAGATCGTAGATATTTGGATGGGAGGGGCGAGATCTGACGGTGCTCTGGGAAAGATGAAGCAGTGGGTAAGTCAGAGGGTGGGGCCCGGGGTTTATATAATAAAGCGGGGGTATTTTTTTATATGCGGGGTTTGGGTTTTAAACATAACCAAGGTTTTATGAAGTGGGGCTTAGGTCAAGAAGGCGGGGTTAAAGGTTTTTAAAGCGAGGATTAAAGTATATAAGGGGCGGAGTTTAAATAAATAAGAGAAGGCGCTTAGAAATAAGGGCGAAAGGTATGGTTTCATGAGCAGTTGGTAAGGGTTTTTAGTGTGAGGGCTAAAAACATTAGGGGTCGGGATTTTTAATTTAACACAGGGTTTAATTAGAAGATGGGTCCCGACTAAAAATAAAACTTCGGTCTTAAAACAATGTAAAAAGGACTTTTTCCATTGTTTTGAGAAAACAAGGGAAATAAATGAAAAGGGAGGGGTGAATGAGGTTTTTTGGAAATTAAAGTGAGTCTTTGGGTACGAGAAAAAAAGTGAGAATAAGGGGATTAAGTTCAAACACAAGTTCTCAAGGCAGGAGGGTGATTTTAGAGAAGGAAAAATGAGATATAGTGAAAAAGGTTATATGAAGATAATGAAGGCAGTGAGATTTCTGAGAATAGTTGATAGTCAAGGAATGCTATATTCAGCAGATCCTAGAAAATCCATTGTCACCAAGTGATACTATGAACATAGGAGACTAACAGTGGCTCTAGCTGGGGAGGGCAGGAGGTGTCAAGAACCTCAGAGTTCAGATCTTTGGAATTTGTAAATCAATGCCTTGTTTGTACTTGACAGATTCTTCATCCTGCAATTTCTGATCTATATGCTGTTCTTTGCAACTGTAACTTTTAAAGCTTGAAAATCTTGCTTGCTACAAATAAATTCTACCCACCCATCATACTATTCTAGCATTTTTTCTTCATTTGGGGGCATTTAGATTGGAAAACCCTTGACATCATTTTTCTTTTGAAAGAAAAACTATCTATTTCTACCCTTATATCATCCAAAGGCTTAGATTAAACTGATGAGCTCTTTTATTTTCTACCTAATCTAATTATCTGTCAAGATTAAATAGTTTGACAGATTTTCATTCTCTAATCTATCAATAGGAAATTTAAAGCATGACCAAATCAAGATTAAGCAGTTCAATTGTCATGAACTGTGGCATTTTGGACAAGATGCACACAGATTTTATTTTTGCAAAAAGTAAAACTAAAAAATGATGGCTATAACCTGGAAATTGTCATTCATCCCTTTTCTTTTTCTTTGGTTCATATTTAGACTTTGGAACCAGTATCTTTTCCTATCTAATCTACTGATAAGCCATGTTTAAACAATTTGGCATATCTTCATTTTCTATCCTATCAACAGAAATTCAAAATTTGTTCAATCATGATTAGGCTGTATGACTGAACAAGATATTTTCAAAAGTAGAAACATTTGGACTTGCACACTTTTAGAATTTATTTATTTTTTGGTATGGTGCTTTACCTTTTTCTTTTCATCTACCCTCTTTTCTTCTTTTCTTTCTTTTTATGTTTATTTTTTTTGAGTTTTTATTTTAGCAATGTTATATACAATGAATAAAGTTTTAAACTAAGATCTTCAACTGAAATAATGCTTGAGCATCCTGCCATTGATAGGACCTCCAAATAATTTTTTTCCATCCATCTCTTGTAGGAAAAATGCATTGTTTCCTCTTAAAGAATGGATGATGTATGGACCTTTCCATAGATTGTCAAATTTTCCATGCTTGCCTTTGTCCTCTCTTCTTGAATCCCACTTCAACACTTTCTCTCCAATGTTGAAATCATTTGCCTTGGTCCTTTTTTCAAAAATATTCTTGAAATTTTCCTGCACTTGTTGTGTTTCGTTGTATACTTCTTCTCTGGTTTGCTGCATCTGGACAGTCTGGTTTATTCTTCTTTGCATATCATTTTCTTCAGACTGTACTTCTTGGATGAGCTTAATCACTGGCACTCCCAAGCTTGTTGGGAAGACTGCATCTGCCCCATACACTAGTTTATAGGGAGACATACAAATTGACTTTTTATTTGTTAATCTGTCTGCCCATAGTGCATGTACTAGTTTGTTGTGCCATGACTTCTTGTTTTCTTCCAACAACTTTTTAATAATGTTCACCAAACTCTTGTTTAAGGATTCAGCCAACCCATTACCTTGAGGGTAATAAGTTGTTGAATGTCCCAATGTAATTTGATATTTGTGGCAAAATTCCACCATTTTCTTGGATCTAAGGGCAGCAACATTATCAGTAATGATTTTTCTAGGACAACCAAATCTAGAAAAAATGTGGTTTTCAAGGAATTTGATAATTACTAAGTCTGCAATAGTCCTGGAAGGAATGGCTTCTATCCACTTTGTAAAATAGTCAGTTTCAGTGAGGATCCATTTGTGCTGGGTAGAGGAGGCAGGTGGATTTCTCCAATAAAATCTAGGCCCCATTGTTGAAAAGGAGATTCAACAGAAATGGGATGTAAAGGCAATGGCAACAATTTTCTTTTGCCCTCAAAGATTTTGCATTTATGACAGGAAATTACCATTTTATGGATGTCTTGAAAGAGGGTGGGCCAATAGTAACCAGCTCTAAGGATTTTATTGACAGTAGTTTTCCAATAGAGGTGGCCTCCACATACTCCTTCATGAAATTCATAATTGATCCTATTTGCATCTTCTTCTGGCAAACATTTAAACAATATACCACCAAAATTTTTCCAATATAAAACTTTATCTAAAATACAGAAATTTACTGCCTTTAACTTCAAGAATCTAGCCTTTGTTGTGGACAAGCCAGGAGGAACATTAAGATTAAAAGCACATATAATATATTAGCATACCAAGATGAGTTCAGAAATGTTTCTTCAATAGAAGGAGTTGCCATCTCCTCTTGTTCATCTAATGCATTAATCATATTAATGTCCAGTGCTTGAAAATTTGTTTCAGCCATGAGTTTACCCAGTCCTTTCCCTTTTATTAGCTTCGTGGGCTTGATTTCCAGATCATATTCTAAAATGACAGCAATCCACTTACCTCTTTTTCCATCAGGATCTTGTGTGAGTATGTCTTTTACTACTGAGTGAGACACAAATGCAATGATGTGTGAATGCATAATGTATACTCTGAAGTCTTTCAGTGCCTTGATCAAGGCAACAACCTGTTTTTCCATTATGCTATATTTCATAGGTGCATCTCTTAATGCCTTGCTAAAAAATGCTATGGGCTACTCCTGTCCTTTTATATTTTTGTGCAGTAAGACAACAACAACTGTATGCTCTAATGCAAAAGAAAATATAAAGAAATCTTTGGTAAATTTAGGGCTGATCAGAACTGTTGTTTGTGTAAGTGGATTTTTCACCAAATCAAAAGATTGTTTTGCTTCTATGGTCCATTTGACTCCTACTTCTCTTTTCAGCATATTAGTAATGTTTCTTAGGAGTTCTGCAAGGTTTGGTATGAACCTTCTTAAGAAATTTATCTTTCCAATGAAAGATTGCAGCTCTTTGATGTTTCTTGGATGATTGATTTGAAAAATCCCTTCAATCCTCTTTGGGTCAATCTTGATACCTTCTTCAGATATGATGTGGCCTAAAATTTTCCCTTCTTGAAGGCCAAAAAAAGTTTTCTTGGGATTTAAAGACAAACCATATTTTCTGCATTTTTCAAAAACTTTTCTTAAGTGAGCTAGGTGTTTTTCATCAGTTTTTGAGTAGCCTGTGATGTCATCAAGATATATCACAATGAAGTAACCTGTTTCTTCTGAGAAAGCAATATCCATGGCTCTTTGAAAAATGGCCCCAACATTCATTAACCCAAAAGAAATTTTAACATACATGAAGGTGCCCCATGGTGTAGTGAAAATTGTCTTGTGTTGATCATCTGGGTGTACCAGCACCTGATTGTACCCTGAAAAGCCATCAAGCAAAGATATTCTTTTGGAGCCTACTACCCTTTGTAATATGTGGTCCATTTTTGGTAAAGGGTAGTTGTCCTTTAAGGAGGCTTTGTTTAAATTTATGAAGTCTATGCATAGTCTAATTTCTCTTGTTTTCTTCCTCATTGACATAAGATTTGAAACTCATTATGAGTATCTAAGAGGGACTATTATTCCAGCATCATACATTTTCTTAATTTCTTTCTCAACCAGTGGCAGTTGTATAGGGTTTATTCTGCACAATTTTTGTTTAAAGGGCTTCTAGTTTTCTTTGAGAGGGATCTTATGCTGGATTATCTCAGTATCATATGACTTTAAATCTTCATAGCTCCAAGCAAACACATCACTAAATTATTTGAACAACTCAAGGTATTTCTGTTTTATATGAGCTAGCAGTGTTTTGGACAATTTTATCATTTTGGGTTCTTCCTCACTGCTTATATTTCATTCTTCTATTTCAGCTTCAGTGGATTCTATCTTTGGCTTCCTAGCAACGTCATTAAATTCAAACAACTCTTCTAGAGGAACTAGTTCATTTGGCAAATTATTATCTTTGGACTGTAGTACTTCAAAATCTTCTTTTTCTGAGTCTGCACACAGTTCCGTCTCAAGAGGGTGTTATTTTTCAAATAGATTTATATCAACATTATCAGGAGGTTCTTCTTTGTAAGTTTGTTCCTCAGCAGAGCAGTCTTCTTCATGATCTGAGTCTGAATTTGGAATTTCAAACTCATTTATGGACTGCAGGAAATCTTATATCTGTTTATCTCCTTCAAAAAATTGCCAATATTTTATATTATCAAGGACTGGTGGTCTATATTTGACTTGTACTGTGTATTGCTTGTTATGATAAGGTTTTTGACAAGTACTGGTTGTAAATGCTAGACCATTGGCAAGGATGTTTTGATTTCTTGGGATGAAGGTAAGATCATACTCTTGGAATTTTTTTAAGAGGTCAAGGGCATCATTCCTATATGCTCTTAATCTAGGATGCTTAGTTGAATATTCTTCCTTAATTTGTGTAATGACTAGCTCTGAATCCCCATGCACAAAAACCCTTTTGGCTCCGAATTTCTTGAGTAATTGTAGCCGTAGAAGAAGTGCCTCATATTTTTCTATGTGTTGGCAATATGATGAAGAATGTTGTCCTTGATGGCAACCCACTGAATGAAGATGAAGACAAGAGATAGTTGACTTGTGCTGTCCTTGATGGCAATCCACCTGATGAAGTTATTCTTGACTTGATGGACTTGGTAAATGATGTAAATCTGATATGAAGTGATGTTTGTTAGCAATATGATGATGAGTGTTGTCCTTGAATGGCAAGATGATGGCAACTTACTTGATGAAGTTATGCTTGATAGAACATGTCTTGATGAACTAAATCTGATGTATCTACAGTGAGTACAGAAGGCAATGAAGAAAGGAATTCAGCATGTGATAGATCTATGATAAAAAGAGTATGTCTCTAGGCATACGCGGATTTGTCTAGGGGAAGTCGCGTATGCACGCGGGAAACAACGTTCCAAGTCGCGTATGGGCAAAAGTGCTCATAAAGTGGGAAACCAGGGGTAACCACCATGGGATTGACCCATTGTATTGGGTAATGATTCATCTAAATGACCCCATCCAGGAATACCATCGGAAGTAATGTAGTTTTTGGCTCATGGTATTGAAAAAGGGGCCCGTGGTATTGAAGGCTCATGGTATTTTTTTGGCTCATGGTATTGAAAAAAGGGGCCCGTGGTATTGAAGGCTCATGGTATTGTTTTGGCTCATGGTATTGAAAAAGGGGCCCGTGGTATTGAAAAAGGATAAACCTATATAAGGAGAAGAAATTCATTATGCAAATCATGAGCGTGGGAGCAAGATGTTAGAGCTTGAATGAATACTTATCTATGAAGTATATCCGTATGGAAAGGGTAAAGGTTTGATAATAGATCTGAATCTATGATGCACCTATGAAGAAATGATGAAGCGGAATATCTAGATCTGGAATGTATTTGTATCTGCTAGATCTGTTTATGGAAGGCTTAGATCTGAGATGAGGCGAACATCTGTCTGAAGAAAAAGGGTAAATCTGAACTGAATATCTAATCTGAAGAAGTATTCTGCTCTATAATGGTTGAAGATCTATACGCTAGTTCGTCGCAGAGGAAGCGCGTATATACGTGGCTTCGCTGAAGAGAAAGCGCGTATGCGCAATGAAATGAGCTCTGTAATGTGTACATAAGTATACACTGGTTTACGTGAATGGAAGAGCGTATATACACGATACATCACAGTAAGAAAGCACATATGCAAACTAGGTTTTCATCAAGTCCGTGGTGGCAATGTCCGACTGCTCGATGGTTTACCGATATCCGCGTTATTATGGCGGAACGTTTCATGGTTGAATGTGCTTAAATGTATGGAGTGGGTCCAGTCTGAAAATATGATGAAACGTGGCCTGCAAGTGGTGTCCTAAAGGATGCTTTGGATCCAGTGTGAAAATTGATGAAACGTGGTCCATAGAGGTGTTGAGGGTTGTAGCCTTCAGTCAGGGGGTTGTAGCTCCCTTCCAGGTGAGGCTGGTAAACGAGATCAGGGGGTCGTAGCTCCCTTCCAGGTGAGGCTGGTAAACGAGATCAGGGGGTCGTAGCTCCCTTCCAGGAGAGGCTGGTAAACGAGTCATGGGGTTGGAGCTCCCTTCCAGGAGAGGCTGGTAAACGAGCGCAGGTGGGTGCCTGCGTGCTGGTAGGAGTCTGCACCAGCACATATGTTGTAAGATGTTTTCTCTATAATAAGATATTGAAGGCTGAGCAACTGCAGCGGTGGTTTTCTCCCGACTTGGGTTTCCACCTAAAAATCCCGGTGTTCATGTGTGATGCTTTGTGTGATGGTTTATTCTGTTGTTACTACTCATGTTTACTGTTAACTTAACATCAGATGAATGAATAGTGCAAAGAACTAAGTTAATAAATATCTGCATATTTAGATCTCTGCTAATACGCGAGTTGTATGAAGGATATCCGCGTGTATACGCGAATTTACTAAAGGAAAGTAGCGTATGGGTTTTAGAGAGTGAAAAAGTAAAAAAGTTTTGAATATGCAGTAAATACTGATTCACCCCCCCCCTCTCAGTATTTTTCCCAACAATTGGTATCAGAGCAGGTTCTTCTGCAGAAGCTTGATCGCTTGAAGGAGATCCGTCGCAATGGGAAGTCAAGAAGGAGTGATGTCTATAAAGCCACCCCTATTCAATGGAAGCAATCTGATATTCTGGAAGGTACGAACAAAAGCATATCTGCAAAGTCTTGGTGCAGATGTATGGGCAATCGTGGAAGAAGGTTATCAATACCCGGCAAGTATTCCTACTGATGCAGTAGAAAGGAAGAAGTATGAAATCAATGCCAAAGCAGTAAATGTCTTATTAGGAAGCATGTCTGAACCAGAATTTGCTAAAGTGATGCAACTACATTCAACAAAAGAAATATGGGACAAAATCATTCTAAGCTATGAAGGAGACACAAAGGTAAAAAGTGCAAAACTCCAAACTCTTAGAATTGAATATGAAAATTTGAAGATGCATAGTGATGAAAGTGTTGCCAGTTTCTTTCTTCGTCTAGATGATATTGTAAATCGGATGAGAAATTTGGGTGAAACCATAACTGATACTACTCTCGTAGAAAAAGTCTTAAGATCCTTGACTTCAAGATTTGACTCTAAAGTTTCAGCTATTGAAGAAAGGCAAGATCTGCAAACTCTTACTATTGTTCAATTACATGGTATTTTGACTGCTTTTGAAATGAGACAAGTAGGTCCTTCTCAAATCAGAGAAGCTACTTTTAAGGTGTCTGCAAAAGGAAAGGAAAAGGAAGTTGTCAAAGAAACCAGCTATATATCCGATGAAGAAGAAGCGAATTTCGTGAGAAAACTCCAACTAGGAACTGGAAGATTCAAAGGTAAGCTTCCCTTCAAATTTTTTGAGTGTGGAAAAGTTGGTCACTATGCTGCTAAATGTCCTTATAAATAAAAACATGGTAAAGGAAAACAATTTGAAAAGAGGAAGAGTTATTATGCAAATGAAGATGATGATGAAGTGTCCAGTGAAGATGAAGAAGATTCTGACCAAGCTCTACAAGTGCTCATGGCAAAGAAGCAAAAGAAGAAGGTTACTCGAGGAAAGGAGATACCTCAGAAATCATGTATAGCAAAAATTGAAGAAGATGAAACAAATTCTGACAAAGCTCTACAAGTGCTCATGGCAAAGAGGAAAAAGAAGAAGGCTACTTGAAGCAAGGAGATATCTCAGAAAATTGAAGAAGATGAATCTGATAGTGATTTGGGCCCTTGTAATCTTCTTTGTGCAAGAAATGGTGTAGAAAGTGAAAGTAAAGTTGTGGATCTAGAACAAGCTATCAAGATCAAAGTTGAAGAACAAAAAAAGGAAATTGATAAGAAAGATTCTATCTACAAAGAGATGATCTCTCAAATGAAAGATCAAATAGAAATGCTGAATGGATAGGTGGACAAGTATCAAAGGTTTCATACTTATGCATCCAATCAAATTAAAGAACTAGAAGCAGAAATCAACGATCTAAATGCAGATCTCGAAAAATCAAGCAAGAAGAATGAAGGACTTGAAGCTGCAATCATCTTTCTACAAACAGATCTTGAAGCATCAAATAAGAAGAATGAAGAACCTCCGTCATTTGAAAAGGAAGGCCTTGAAGCAGAAATCATCTCTCTCAAAGAAGATCTGGAAAAATCAAATAAGAAGAATGAAGAGCTGCAACAAACATGTGAAGAAAACGAAAATTGGTTGAAAGAAGAGATTCTAAATCTGAAGGATCAAGTAGAAGATGGAAGAAGGAAAGAAGAAAGCATGACAAAGCAATGTCAAGCCTTCGAGGTTGAGGTAAACATTCTCAAAGGTAAATTAGAAGAAAAGGTTAAACTTTTGAGGTTTCAAGATAGTACTAATATTTTGGACAATATTCTGAGTAATCAAAGGTCTCCTGCTATCAAACTTGGTCTTGGTTTCCATGAAACTGTTAAAGGAGAATCTAGCTCACAAGGAAGTGCTAAAAATTCAGAGGATGTCAATGCAAAACCCGAAGTGTTGAAAGAAACAAAAGGTCAACCAACAATGATGAAATCTCAAAGGAAATCAGTCAATAAAGTTGAATGCTTTAAATGTCATAATTATGGGCATGTTGCAGCAAATTGCAGGAGCAGATCATTTCAGCCTCAATCAAATAGTTCTTACATAGAAAGGTACTCCAGTTTCTTCAAGGGATATTTTTTTTCATGTAACAAGTATGGACATAAAGCAACTGATTGTAAAAGGAGGAAGATTAGAAATACTCATTATGATTCTTATGCTTATTTCTCTGGACACATGAGATGTTATTCTTGTAACAAGTATGGACATGTAGAAAAGGAATGCAGGTTGAACAGATATGAGAAATTGGATAACTTCCAACACACAAATAGAAAGTTCAAACAAATCTGGAAAAAGATGGAGGACCAATCAGAAACGTAGGGAATATTGACCCTACTGCAGTCATCCGCTTCTGAAGCTTACTTCTCTGATTGACTGCAGGAATGATGTGGGATACATTATGAGACTTAGTAATGTATCGTCACAGGGGGAGCAATGTATGATGTCTCTCATGGTTGATTTGATTATTCTGGTTATATGTATTTCTGACAGAGCATCTGATATGAAGAAGACAGGTACAGGAAGTACAAGTTCAGGGGGAGATGAAGGAATGTGAAAAATTTCTATGCTTCACTTTCCATACGCGGGTTCGATGAACACAAGTCGCGTATACACGCGAGTTCCAGCAGACACAGTCGCGTATGCATTGATGATAAGAGAATTTATATGATAGCTGAAGATCTGGAGCAGAGGTTCAGGGGAAGCATCAGTCTGACTGTTAATAACTGTATTATTGACTCAATTTCAGCTTAGTTTCTCAGTTCTAAATAATGAGGAAACGATACATGGTGTCTTGTGTT
The DNA here is from genome assembly GCA_034641835.2 of Pinus albicaulis. Lineage (NCBI taxonomy): Eukaryota > Viridiplantae > Streptophyta > Pinopsida > Pinales > Pinaceae > Pinus > Pinus albicaulis. Next base: position 63,936,814 of record CM076572.1, on the reverse strand, counting down.
GAAGATTGTGGATGAGTCCTGTTTGCTTGTTGATGAAGAGTATTCATTGTTGAGATGAAAGTCCTATAATTCGGAGATAAGGGCAGCCCATGCAGAGATTGTTGCTGATGACTTGCTGATGAACTTTTTCAGGTTGCACAAGTTAAGAAGAAGCACTGGTCCAGGGGGAGCAGCAGGTTGAATACTAATGATTGCATTGTTGGCAATATGACTGCTTATTCTTTGGTTTTTGTGATACTCATGCTCAAATGATGATGACTTGGTACATGGTTTACTATGATGAGATTTTGAGCCCTGGTTGCTGATAAGTATCTTTTGTGCTCACACATGGATGAGTTGGATGTCGTTTGATTCAGAAATAAGAATAGATCATGCAGAGTTTGTTACTATGATTGAGATCTTTTGCCTACATATGTTACTTCATGTTAAATCTTGAAGATCTTGATGATATTGGACCACATGGATGATTGCTTGACACATATTTGAAGATGTTGTTTTGGTGTGATAATCTCTCTTGGAAAGATTGTATTGATGATGCAAAGAATCTGAAGGCTTGGTTACTAATGTGCTTGCAGCATAACCGTTGAGACGCTGAAGACACAACTACACTCGTCTATCTATCTGATCTGGTGAAGCAGTCTCAAATATCCCAGTTAGTTTCTAATGCTTTTTCACAAGAGGACTGGACCTGGTAAATATAGAAGATGGTATTGGATACGCGGGTTTCGAAACATGTCACAAAGATACGTGAGTTCATGTACATAAAACTGCTGTATGTACATTGTCAGTTTAAGGGAAGGCTGATAGGGTTAGTTTCACAAAGAAGCTAGAACAGTCGTTTGGTACTGAGCATCGTTTTGGTATCTCCGGTGGTGTCTCAGCCTCTCATAATTCTATTTCTAATGTTTGATAAAGATGCCTTGATGATTTGTTGGTGAAAGTGTTCAGGATGCACAAACTAAGGGGGAGCCTTAGTCATATGGAAAGGATGCTTGGATGCACAGATTCAAGGGGAGCATTAGCTTTGCTGAGTATAATGCAGTGTTGGAATTATGATGGTCATGAAATATGTTCTCTTTCTTGAGGACTTTCTGGTTTTGGCTATGAAAAGTCATATTTGTATTTTTGATGAAAAGGTCACGTTGAGATCCATGATGTAAAATTGTAATATTCAGTCATGTAAGGACTTGTCAAATTTGTAAACCCACTTGGTTGGGTAGCTAAGTCAAATTTGTAAACCCACTTGGTTGGGTAGCTGAGTCAAATTTGTAAACCCACTTGGATGGATAATTGATGTAAGTATGAGTCTTTGGTGATAGGAAGTTCATAGAGTCATATACTTCATTAAAAACCATGTTTGAAGATTCAACATGAACTCAGGGGGAGCTTGGCCACTTCAGTATATATCAGATCTGCAGAACGCTTCTTCCACATGCGGAGAAAAGGGGGAGAGTATGTTGGTTTTGATCCACCCTTTGCCCTTGATGTCAAAGGGGGAGAGTGACATGGTGTTTGACTGAAGAGAAATAATGGTGTCAAAGAATGGGGAGAGTGACATGGTGTCATTGTATTCTTAATGTACCTATCTGTTGTGGTGATCAAACACCATCGTGGTTGCCATCAAGTCCAAAGGGGGAGATTGTTGGCAATATGATGAAGAATGTTGTCCTTGATGGCAATCCACCTAATGAAGTTATTCTTGACTTGATGGACTTGGTAAATGATGTAAATCTGATATGAAGTGATGTTTGTTAGCAATATGATGATGAGTGTTGTCCTTGAATGGCAAGATGATGGCAACTTACTTGATGAAGTTGTGCTTGATAGAATATGTTCTTGATGAAGTAAATCTGATGTATCTACAGTGTGTACAGAAGGCAATGAAGAAAGGAATTCAGCATGTGCTAAATCTTGATGAAAAGAGTATGTCTCTAGGCATACGCGGATTTGTCTAGGGGAAGTCGCGTATGCACGCGGGAATCAACGTTCCAAGTCGCGTATGGGCAAAAGTGCTCATAAAGTGGGAAACCAGGGGTAACCACCATGGGATTGACCCATTGTATTGGGTAATGATTCATCTAAATGACCCCATCCAGGAATACCATCGGAAGTAATGTAGTTTTTGGCTCATGGTATTGAAAAAGGGGCCCGTGGTATTGAAGGCTCATGGTATTTTTTTGGCTCATGGTATTGAAAAAAGGGGCCCGTGGTATTGAAGGCTCATGGTATTGTTTTGGCTCATGGTATTGAAAAAGGGGCCCGTGGTATTGAAAAAGGATAAACCTATATAAGGAGAAGAAATTCATTGTGCAAATCATGAGGGTGGGAGCAAGATGTCTGAACTTGAATGAATACTTGCTAAATATGAGTCCAGGATGTGAAAGGTATGCCTGATAATATATTTGAATCTATGATGCACCTGTGAAGAAATGATGAAGCGGAATATTCAGATCCTGAATGTATTTGCATTCATGCAGATCTGCTATGGAAGGCCGAGATCTGGCGAACATCTAGGCGAACATATGTTGGAAGTGAAAGGGTAAATCTGAACTGAATATCTGATCTGAAGAAGTATCCTGCTCTATAATAATTGAAGATCTATACGCTAGTTCGCCGCAGTAGAAAGCGCGTATATACGCGGCTTTGTCGAAGAGAAAGCACGCATGCACAATGAAATTGTTCAATATGTATGTAATTATATACTGTTTATGTAAACGAGTTGTTAAAATATACGCGACACGTTGAAAGGAAGCGTACAAGCAAACTAGGGTTTGCTGAAGTCTGTGGTAAGAAATGTCTGATTTGTTCTGCTGGTTTACTGATATCTGTCAGTGAGTTATATGTATATGTTTCATGGTTGAATGTGCTTAAAAGTATGGAAAGGGTCCAGTTTGAAAATATGATGAAATGTGGCCTGCAAGTGGTGTCCTAAAGGAAGCTTTAGATCTAGTGTGAAAATTGATGAAACGTGGTCCATATTGGTGCTGAGGGTTGTAGCCTTCAGTCAGGGGGTCGTAGCTCCCTTCCAGGTGAGGATGGTAAACGAGAGCAGGGGGTCGTAGCTCCCTTCCAGAGAGTGAGGGGCCGGTAAACGAGTCAGGGGTCGTAGCTCCCTTCCAGAGAGGTCAGACGAGCGGGGAAGGAGCGCCCCTTCCAGAGAGGTCAAACGAGCGCAGGGTGCCCGCGTGCCGGAAGTCTGCGCCCGCACATGTGTTGTAAGATGTTTCTCTATAATAAAAATAGCCAGCGTCGAGCAACTACAGCTGGCTTTCCTGACTTGGGTTTCCACCTACAAATTCTGGTGTTCATGTGTGATGCTTTGTGTGATGGTTTATTCTGTTCCTACTGCACATGTTTACTATTTATAGAACATCTAATGAATGAATGATGGAATGATATAAGTGAAGAACTAATGGCATAATTAGATCTCTGTGTATACGCGAGTTTTATGAAGGATATCCGCGTGTATACGCTAGTTGGCTTCAGAAAAGTAGCGTATGGGTTTTGAAGCATGAAAAAGTAAAAGTTTTGATTATGCACTAAATACTGATTCACCCCCCCCCCCCTCTCAGTATTTTTCCCAACACTATGTTATTTGTACATTGAAAATTCAGATTATATGAATGGCCTTCTGCATGGTTATTATCAGTGTTGTGTACCCAAACACCTGCTCCTGAACCAATTTTACCATAAGAACCATCAAAGTTCATACTCAAAAGAGGTTCAATTTAAGATTTATCATTGGGTTGGTCATTGTGGCTACCACTATGTTTTTCATTATGTTGTTCTTTACGGTCCCCATTATGTTGGTTATTTTCTGTTTGGGCCAACTGTTCTCACTTTTCCTCCTCTTTTTCAGCTGTTTGTTCATTTTCTGCCACTTGTTCATTAATGTTTTCATCATTGTAAAGGATAAATGAATCAAGGTCTATGTGAATAGAATAAAGAGGGGAGTTATCTGGCTTTTCCTCACTATTGACCATGTATTTCATATGAGTCTCTCTATATACTCTTCTTGATTGACTGAAGATAGGTATGGTAGCTTAGGTCATGTCCATTTGGAGGGTGCCTTGAAGTTTATCTCCCCATGATCTTGAAAGGAGCATGCCATATTTGGGAGGAATATCAGCCACTACAATATCCATTACTAGGCTCTTGGCTGGTATTTGTGCTAAATTAACACAAATACCTTTGATTAGGCCTAGATATTTAACTCTGTTGGAATCAAAAGAATATAAATCTTTGTATGGTCTAGTTATCTCAAGGCCTAGTCTTTCCATTACTACCTTTGGCATGAGGTTATGTGAAGCTCCTGAATCTAACATGGCATTGTGTAGGATTTTATCATGGATGTTCAAACTGACATAAAATGGAGGAACACCTCCCTCTTGAAATTTACCTTCTACTTCAGGTCCAAACAGAAGTTCAGGTTTGTCATCATTTAAATTTACAGAATCAACATTTTCTCCTATGTTTAAAGCTTTCAAAACTTGAGATCTATATACATCTTGGGTAACTAATTCAGTAAGAGGTATGGAGATTTTAATCTTGGCAATTTAATTCTCTATACTGAAAGGTGTCTGTGTTTTTGAAAGGTTCAAGTCAGTCTTGTCAGACACTGTTTTTACAACAGTTTCATCTTGGTGATTTTTATTTGGAGTCTCAGTTAAAACAATTTTGTTAGGGCTAATAGCTGGATTGCTAGTGTTTCTTTGGTCACCAATGTTTTGGTTGTTTTTTTTTACCTTTATCAGAACTTTTAGCCACTATGTTTGGATTTTTTGTTGTCTTTTTAGGAATATTTTCAGGGATCTTCCTAGCAGAAATTTCAGAGTTCTTTCCCTTGGGAGTATCTTGGGATTTCTTGCTTCTGGGGTCATACTGTCTATGTACTTCCATGATGGCATTTTCAAAGCCTTTTTTATAGTCTTCGGATTCTAGGCTTTCTTCTTCAAATTGAGTTGGGGAAAACATACCTTTCTCTTCCTCAGTGAGGAAAACATTATCCTCATTATTTACTCCCATTAGATTTATGTGACTTTCCTCTGTTTCTTTAATTACCCCCTCATCCTCATAAACATAGTTTTCTTGGAAAGGAGGTCTGATTTGCTGATCATGACCTCTCTGTCTTATTTGAGGGGGGTTTCTTCTAAAGTTTTGGTTTTGGCTCTGATTTTGATTTCTATTTTGAGGAGTTGTTTGGTTTTCTCTGGGGTAAACTCTCTCATTCACATTCATCCTCTCCATCATCCTTTCCATGGTTTAAGCTAGGTTATCAATCTTTGTATTAGATGTGGAGGTTACAACTTCTTCCTTATATGTGACTCTTTTTTCATTTTTCATTCTAGCTATTTTGGTAATCAAATTGGCTTCTACACTTACTACTCCCCTCTACATGTCTTCTAATGTAAGGGGTTCTCTTTCTCTTAATTGATAATCCATTTCTGGATCAAAACCATCAGGAAATTTCATTAGAGCTAGGCCTTTTGGAGGTTTCATGTGTGTAGGAAGGGCATTGTATACACCATTGAACCTAGTGAAGTATTATTGGACACCCTCTCCAACATTCCTCTTAATTTTTTCATACTATGAAAAGATTTGGAGAGGGTTCTTCTTGACTTCCCATTTGTTTAAGAATAGCTGATGAAAAGAAGTGAGGTCATTTATGCTATTAGGGGTTAAGCCTTTGAACCATTTTCTTGCTTCTCCCCCTAAGCTTTGAGAAAATTTTTTGAGTTTAACAATTTCATCATCCATTTCTTATCTGTCAAAATAGTCATTCATTTTATCCACATGTTTTTGAGAAGTAGTAGAACTACTTGCATCATATAAGGAAATTTTGGATTGATAGTCCTGTGGTAGGACAACTAAAGGCAATGGTAGAACTAGTGCAGCATACCATGTTTCCATGATATGTGGTTGGGGAAACAGACGAGGATTGACAACAAGAGATAAAGGGTTAAATGGAGGAAGATGAACAGTGGGGGATGAGGTTAGTACAAAAATATTCTGCTGTAAGGTGGATGAGTCTAAAACTATCTGGGTTATCCAACTCTGAGATCTAGTCGTAGACAATATTTGTTCTAGGGGTGAGTCAGATGGGATATTCTGCAAGTCTTTAAGGTTTTCAGGTAGGTAACTTGCTTTGTGGATCGGTTTGCTAATAATTGGATATTTAGATCTAGGGGATTTTTTTAGGATTCTTTCAGGGTTTTCCACTATCGCAGGAGGGTTTGGGTCAGGATGGGATCTGGTACAGATTCTTCTAGAAGCCAGAATTTGGACTCAAAGTTGAGAGAGGTTGAAATTTTGTATAACAATTTGAAAAACAAACCAATCTGTGAAATAAATACTTAATCCACAAAGTATTCATGGCTGGGTTCTGTTGAGGTTTAATGATATCAATATTTCTCAATAATTTCCCAGTGGATTCTATAGAAAACCAATGAAGTTAGCAGGCCTACTGAAAACCAGTGGAGTCACGAGGTGGAGGATTTTTAAATTGTTTTATGGCTGGCTATTGTCCACCATCAACAACCAGATACCATTGTTGGCTAACACTCGAGTCATCTAAGTTTTAAAAAGAGGTTTTATGAGTTCTTGAGGTAATATTGAATTGTTTAATAGCTCAGTTCCCCAGTATGGTCGCCACTATGTTGGCTCCCCATGATTTGCAATATTGACAAGAACAACTCTGCAGGGAACCACATCAAACCACTTTGGAATCCATGGACCTAGCCTTCCTAGACTCAGAGAGGGCTCTCTGTATGTATGTGTTTGTAAATGATATATCTTTATGATTTAGTTTTCTGATCTTAGGCGAGTTATTAAGTTCTTCGAACTGTTTGTTTTGTTTGGTTGATTAATTGATTGTGTGACTAAGTGATTGAGTGTTTTAGTTGAATAGATAGATTGTGGGCGACATTAATCCACTGGGCTATGGAGTCATAAAAGGATTTAATTGTTCATCAACTCTACAAGGGTTTTCATAAGGCAAGCTAACTATATCAAGTGGACCTCTTTTAGATTAGATGGAATATGAAATGACATTAAGTTGTGAACACAATAAAACTAAAGGGAAATTAAGAATCCTTTAACCTTAATTAATTAGGAAAAGCCTTTTAGGTAACTGTTTAAGATGAACCAAAGGACAGGGAAAACCATAGAATTCTTTGGCCAAAATCTACTAAGAAAACTTTTATACAACAATCTAGCAATCCTAGAATTACTTTCAGACAAAGAAAACATTTAAGATAATATTCAGTGAAACTAAAGAGCAGTTAAAAATTCTTTAATTAAACTTCAAAGGTCTCTAAAGCAACAGTTTGAGAAAAACCAAAGGACAGGGCATACCATAGACTTCTTTGGCTGGACTCTAATAAGTAAACTTCAAAGAAAGACCCAGAAAATAACATTTCAAGCAAAACCAAAGGACAGGGCATACCATAGACTTCTTTCGCTGGACTCTACTTAATAATTTTCAAGGCAACAAGCTAGGTGGAACTAGAGAGCAATTGAAAATTCTCTAATCAGACCTTGCAGAAGAAAACATCAAGATGAAAAAAAGCATACATAATTAAGGTGCCAAGACAACATATCTTAATCTAAATTTTTTGTTCTTTTATTAGAGAAATGATGGACAATATGGAAAAACAGAGGGAAGACATTGACAAAGAAGGATTGCATCACCATTAACATAGTTCATGAATCCTGTGAACGTGCTTGTATTATTGATGTCCAAAAAAATTACAATACTCTAGTGCAATGATCTTTATAGCTCAAAGTTTGATCAAATCTAGCCTAGCAGCTCATCAACAAGCTCAGCAACCACTAATCAATCAACCAACCAACCAACACTAAAAATGAATAATACATGCAATATTTATCTGCAAAATGAAGAGGTGATCCTAAGCTAGGGTTTCATATTTTTATTTATTACAGAGTTAATGCCTTTTTGACCTTGGAGACCATGCAAGGCCCAAGGCAAAATATCTGTGACTGACTCACTGTAATAATAACTTCTAATATGAACTGCTGAGCTAACTTTAGGATATTTTTTACTTTAAGGCTTTTTCATTAACTTTTACAATGACTGCTAAGAAGTTGGGAAAATATCTCTGACTGTTTCAATAACTATTGCTTCCTTTATTGAGGTGAAATGAGGTTGTAGGTGTTAATTTATTTGATGAGGAGTAAAGGTTGTTTGGCTTTAGCATTCAGATCTTTCTTCTGCGCTAATCTTCTCTTGAGTTGTCCTTTAAAATTTGTTTAGCCTTTAAACCTTTGCATTAATCTCTTTAACTCTTCTAATCTACTTTATCTCTGCCTCTCTGTCTTTTAATCTGTGATTAACCGTTTGACTTTGATTTTATCTTTAATCCATTAACCTGTCTCTGTCATGGTTTTTCTGACTGTGTTCTTCCTTTCCCTTTACCTCTGTGTTATGAAAACATCTCTTACTGTTTTGGAGTGCTTTAAATGACCCTCAATGGTCATGATCCATTGAGGTTCATGCTTTATCTTGTGCTCTTGGTCATTTTGAAGAACAAACTTACTGGATCATCACCCAGGGAGCCTGTTCGAAATTTTTTAGGACCCTAGAAATGAAATTCATGCATCTCTACAATGATTACATGCACAACACAACAAACTGTTAATTTAAAATCCTGGGTTTGAGGGGTTTTTGTGTTTATTTATGGCTTTTCGGGCCTTTTGGAGGGTCACAGAGGTTTTAATGGCGGATGAGGGCTTCATCGCAAAGCCACAGGGCTTTGGATCATTTGAACAGAGTAGTGGTTTCGGGTTTTGGTGGGAGGGAGAGAGGGTGGTTTTCGCACGGGGTGGGGGCGGTGAATGGTTTTGGGTGAATGGATGCGATGCCATAGGGGGTGATGCGTGGCGGAAGGTACGAGCGGTAAAATTTCCCATTTCGCGAGGTTTGGGGTTGTTAACCCCCATGCTATTGGACGTGCGATAACGATCATAGATTTTTGGATGGGAGGGGCGAGATAAGATGGTGGTCGGGGATAGATGAAACAATGGGTAAGTCGGACGGTGGGGCCTGAGGTTTATATAATAAAGAGGGGGTATTTGTTTATATGTGGGGTTTGGGTTTTAAACATAACCAGGGTTTTATGAAGTGGGGCCTGGGTCAAGAAGGCAGGGTTAAAGGTTTTTAAAGTGAGGATTAAAGTATATAAGGGGAGGGGTTTAAATAAATAAGCGGAGGTGCTTAGAAATAAGGGCGGAAGGTAGGGTTTCATGAGCAGTTGGTAAGGGTTTTTAGCGCGAGGGCTAAAAACATTAGGGGTCGGGCTTTTTAATTTAACACAGGGTTTAATTAGAAGATAGGTCCCAACTAAAAATAAAACTTTGGTCTTAAAACAATGTAAAAAGGAATTTTTACATTGTTTTGAGAAAACAAGGGAAATAAATGAAAAGGGAGGGGTGAATGAGGTTTTTTGCAAATGAAAGTGAGTCTTTGGGCAGGGGAAAAAAGGTGAGAATGAGGGGATTAAGTTCAAACACAAGTTCTCAAAGTAGGAGGGTGATTTTAGGGAAGGAAAAATGAGATATAGTGAAAAAGTTTTAATGAAGATAATGAAGGCAGTGAGATTTTTTAGAATAGCTAATAGCTAAGGAATGCTATTTTCAGCAGATTATAGAAAATCCATAGTCACCTAGTGATACTGTGAATACAAGAGACTAACAATTTCCATTGTATTGTGTTCATATAGAGGAAATATATTGTTGGATGTCTTTTAACTCCTTATCCAAGTATTTGAATTATTTTGATGCTCAGGCTACTACAATATTTTTCACATTTTCCATGGCTATTGCAAATTGAAAGCATGTAATATCTATTGATGTGGGATCATGTCACACCCACTCCTCCTTAACTACTTTATTATTTTATCTATATTTTAACCATTTAATATTGAACTTCAAGGGTGTGACTAAATTTTAGTATATTTTATCAATTTGCATGAGAATTGGTAGATGATTTGACCTCACCTACTTCCACCTATTAGAAAATTAGAAAGGCAGAACTATTTTCTTATCTTGATAATTAATTATGATTTGTTTGTGTTATTTATTATCTTCTTTTGTGTCTTATTTTATCTTTTTATCATCAAGAAACTACCAAAAATTTAAATGCACGAAGATCAAAATATAAAGGAGATAGGATGTAGGCTCTCATCCATGGAAAAACCCCTCTTTTAGGGTAAAAACCTAAAATTCTATTATGTTCCTTTAGAACCAAATCAAATGAGAAAAACAAGACCTTTTGACCAAGACAAATATCTCCTACAATCCACCAATTCAGCCTGCCAAGTGTTAATTTTTGGTAGCTAAATGACAAATTCCAATCATGGGACTAGATTTCTCTTTTCGAGGGGACCAATTTTGACTATTGAAGTACTCAATTTGGACAAGGGAAAGTGTATTTTTTCATTGAATCCCACATGTGAACATTTGATCAAGTCGAACCTAAAGCAAGTTAGACACCCTTGGAAGGATATAAATACAAGTGATCTCAACTTCACTTAGACATCATCATCATCATCATTCTTCATCTTTATTTGGTTTGGCTCGCACATGTCTGATATGGTTCATGGAAAGTTCGCTCGCACACGTCCAAGATTGCAAAGTGCTAGGGTATGGTTTCAAACCGCAGGCATGACACAGGTAGTTTTAAGTAACAACCGCAGGCATGTGGGCCTATGTGTGTGGTTGAAGGGTTTTAGTCACATGCACGACACTCTCTCCATGTAGTTGGGACCTAGGTTTTGGATTTTTACTTGATCGAAATTTTCCTTAGTTGACTGCAGAGTTCAGCACTTGACCGCAACAGTGACAGTTGATCACAAGATTATAAATGAGGATTTTGAGTGTTAGCATTGCTAGGATCATCTCATGGATGTTTTTTAGTTTATTTTTCCAGATAACTTTATGTTTGAAGATATAGATAATTTTACTCTCTCTTTGTTGAATCATTCAATTATAATCTAATAAGTAGAAGAATTTGAAATGGTTTTCCCTGTAGTTGGTTTTTCCCTGGTCTCCGACCAATCTTGGTGTTTCTATGTGTGAATTATTTTCTTCTATTGTTCATTTATGTTACACTGCATTGATGATGATATTTTATTTATATATAGTTGCATATATTGTTGAATAATGTGGTAAATATGAATAATATCATGATGTTGTGGGGTAAATTTAATATCTAAATGACGAAATGCAATTATCTAAAGAAAATAACAATATATCTCTAAGAAAAATTAATATGGTATCAGAGTTGGGCTGAATAAAAGTCATTGAATATCACCCCTACGAAGAAACCTTTTGATGGAAGCAAGGGAAGATGAAGGAGACCTAAAAGAATGATAGGGTTTGAAGGAAAGCATAGGAAATATGGTTATTAGGGTTTGATGGATGTCAAGAGGTTAGGGTTTGGAAGAAACCCTGGAATAAAATGATGGCATGAGTTTTTCAGTTTTGAAACATGATCGGTATGAAGATGTTCTAGCTTTTTTTCAGGGTTGATGGCCTTGGTTTTTGATGAAGTCATGGAAATATGGAAGGTAACATTTTTGTGGATGGTAATAACTCTTGAAGTCTAGTTCAAGAGGTAGACGATCACCTCTCATTGAAGGAATCATATGAGGTGCAGGAAATGAAATTTAGTGCGGGAAGAGAAGAGCTAGTGGAAAGTTGACAAATTACTATAGCTGCATATGACAAATAAGTGTTACAAGCTACAAAGGTACATGAATTATACAAGGCATGTAAGTTGAAATATTGGATGACAAAGGTAAGCCCTAAGTTAAGATAAGAATATTTAAGTAAGTTTGATTTATGGTACATGTGATATATATTGGTGCTCTTGATATTCAACAAACATCTTTCATTTTAGACATGGTGTATTTCATAAATAAGGTTAGCACATTGATTTTAATATATGGTATCTTAATGATATTGGTAATGCATGTGATAAGCAAGATAAAAGTGTGAAAATAAGATTGATTCTCTTGTTGATCTTGGTGAATTTTATAAATCTCACATGTAATAGAAGTGGATTCCCTGACTTTATTATTATGATCCTTTAAGTATGAAGATACTCTTATATGACACTAACCCTTGATGAATATTTGATGACATGATGATTACCTACTATGATATATGTCTAATAACTTGATATAGTTTGTGATCTAAAAATTTTGTTGTAGCATGACTCGATTATGATAAACAAGTAGATAGTGATGATTAAAGAGGCTTCTCATTTAGAAGGAGAAACACTTCATGAGATTTTATCACCTAGTATTATTTTAAAGGAAGACACTTGACTATTGAAGGAAGGATTTTGGACATTATTAATCATCTGAAGTTCTTGAAAATGTTTTGGCAAGTTCTGGTATGATAAGAGAAGGTTTCTCCTAGTCTAAGCCCCAACTACATGGAAGAATGCTTAATATTGTGGTTATAGGCCTAAATATGGCACAAAAGGAGGCCTATGGGTGTGGTTATGCCTATAGGTCACAAAAATTGAAGTATCATGCATGAGATCGGGATCTCACCAGGAGTATGACAAATCTACATACATGGAGCATATGATCTAAGAGTTATATTAACACTAAAGTTTCTAAGAAAGTATTGTATGGTTTGTATCAAGCTTCGATATGAACATCATATGTTGATCCAAGTTATGCCTTCGATTTTGTTTTATATTTTGACGATCTATTCTTGATATGTAGTGAGCCTATAATGATCAAGAGTAAGAGGGATTTGGCCAGTGACTTCGAGATGAAAGATCTTCCGAAGATACAAGTTTGCATGGATAAACTGATAATTGGAAGAGCGCATTGAGTACATTGTTGCCTGCATGGATAGTTATGGGGCTGTTTGGTTAAGGAATCTCTTTGGAGATATTTTTTGAGTAGATTCTAGATATGACAGTGATATACTGCAAAAGAATTGCGTATGCAACTGGCTCAAATATATCTCCATAGATTGAGATGGTATTATTGTATGAGACAAGATTAGGATTGTGGTTGCTACCTCCGTGAGAGGGAGGATGAATAAGGTATCCTTTTTGTGACATATTTTTTCTCTAACATAATGTTTGATTTTGATTTCTTGCATGAACATTAAAAAAAATGTTTTTTTCTCTCAGTGATGTTTGAGGCAAATCTTCAATGAGTTCGTTAAGTTGGTACCAAATGTGAGCATGTTGATATGTTTCTAATATACATAGATAAACATAGATTGATGGATGTGACCCTGTGGAATAAGGGTCTTGGTTGATCAAGGAAACTGAGCAGGATATTCCCCCCTGTCTGAGCTCCCAGGGTGAGGAATTGAGATGTAGGGCTCCTGTGGTTGAGGTATCTCTGGAAAACAGGGTATCTCCCCTATCTATTACCCATAGGGTCATAGATGTTGCTACCCTATCTTGTTATTTGCAGAGTATACCATAGTTGGCATATGTATTTCCCACCCATCTGGTCAATGGGTGTTGACTTCTAGAGTTAGGCGTGATCCTTACTATTTATGATAAGTGGCATCCCGCTTAAGCTAGAGATTCAGGTGTTCTACCACTGACTCTTAAGGGTCATGTTGGGAATATCACCAGAGTTTCACGGGTCATAACATTGGCTCCCCGCTAGCAGATTTTCCTGGGCGGTAGCATTGGATCCTCATTGACAGAGTTTCCCGAGTCATAGCATTGGCTCCCTTCTAGTAGAGTTTCCTTGGTCGCAGCATTATCTCCCCAATAGCATAGTTTCCCAGGTTCTAATATTGGTTCCCCACTGGCAGAGTTTCCCGGGTCATAGCATTGGATCCCACCTAGCATAATTTCCTAGGTCGTAGCATTGGCTCCCCGCTGGCAGAGTTTCCTGGGTCATAGCATTGGCTCCCCACTGGCTAATATAAATTTGATTGTTAGTTTTGTTGTGCTAATACTATCTTTAGATTTATATTAAAAGTGTGATCTTTGCTTATTGTACAAGGGTTTATTGAAGTGCTTATGATTTATTAACAAGTAAATTTACGGAGATTAAGTTGAAAACTTGAACAGAAAAGCATAGAAAATAAATGATTAACAACAAAATATAAACACAAAACAAACCATCACAATTGTATCAATAACACTTTGTTTTGATGAACGAGTTCACCCCTCTTGGGATAGGTCCGATTTCCATGGCATGGGCCTTTGTATTAGCTCAATTATGAAAATAATGATGTTTATAGTCTCCTATTGCGTCTGCAACCTGCTCCAATATGTCCAAAACATCAAAATCTACCAATAATGACTCTTCCTGAGCTAAAATTGGTCGAAAATTGACCCATTTATGGAAAAAAAAATTCCTACAATTTCTCCTCCAGATCTGGAGAAGACTCCAAATAGCTCTATTATTTTGGTGGATGCCGTCGAATCTGATGCTTTCGCTAAATCTGCTGCCAGTTAAAAAAAATATTAACTAGCAATTAAGACGTCTTAACTGGGATAAGCGCGTCTTAATTGTGCGTTTATCTGTATAATATAATCATGGTTTATTAATGTTAATGCTGCAGATTGGTGCATAAAACATAGTTTAACATTAATATAAACTCTCGTCGTTTGAATACACTCCACCCACGATCTTCACTGCACAGTCACATAGGAGGGGGTTGGCCCCCTTCGAACTCCCAGCATCAGAAACAACAAACAATAAGTAGAAGTGGTCGTCCTTATGGATTAAGACCCATTTGATAGTAGAGGAGGTAAGGCCTAGGTGTGGTGTGGGGTAGTTCGTGGGTTTGACCCCGACCCTGACACCATAATTTTGGTCCTCTACACAATAGTCAACCATAAGTCATAAAATTTGGTTAATATATATATTCTTCATGTTCAAAGGTTTTCTACCCCATCAGATATATACCTGCATGTCTGCCTGCCAAAGGTTTAGACTTTTGGTATAAATATATGTCCATCCCACCATAGTTAAAACCTTAGGTTGTAATAAAATATATTCGCCCTCCTGTAACATACTTTGGAACTTTGGGTAATGAAAAATGTAAATAACCCGAAATATAAGCATATGTCCAGAACCTTGGTTTTTGCAATAATTCAGAATTTCAACATAAAATAGGTTGGATGGGTCCACCAGAGGGGGCACATGGCAGCCCCTGGATGCACCATGTGTCCAGCTCTGGTTGGACTATTCCAACTAAAAAAAAAATCTCCTTCAACCTTAGGATAGTTGTAAAAAAAATTCAACTCCAAAGTTCACTGGAAAATCTGGTTGTGACAGTTGTCATAGTGTCATTGGGCTAAAACTAGAGAATATTCCTTGAATATACCTGGAGTGCTGACTGGGCTGCCATGTCATCAACCTGTCACTGTTCTGCACTTTTTTTAGTTGTTTGATCAAACGAACAGTAGGTCATAACTTCCTCATCCGAAGTCAGATTTTGATGAAACAAATTGCGTCGTATTCCTGGCGACGAGCTATACGCGGTCATTCTAGTTTTGAGAATTTCTGAGCACTTTCATTTTTGAGCTTAATACTGAGCCTCTGATCATTCCTCCCCACTAGAAGCCTTTTGGACCCCAAAAGATACTATCAATTGTTCAGCATGTGACGGTACAACTCCCTCACCCTTTCAATCTCCATCCATTTAGCCTTGGAAGAATTTTGTCTCTTGAGTCCCACTCTAAGGTATTCGACATTCCCTCTTCTTGAAGTTCTGGTTCTTTTGTCAAGTATGAGATCTTTCTGAATTTAATCAAGATATTATGGCAAGAAATCATCTATTGATGGCATTTGAACATGCTCTCCTTGATAATCAATCAAGGGAGGCTTAAACAAACTCAAATTATCAACATTAACAAAAGAATATATTTGCATATAAGGAGGCCGATCTAGCTTAAATGCATTGTTACCAATCTTTTCCAGAATCTTAAAAGGACCATAATAGATTGGATTAAGCTTTTTACCTTCCCCTTGAAGTCTTTCTTTGCTGATATATAACCAAACTTCATCTCCAACCTGGAATTGTGATCAACATGGTGTTTATCATGCCTTGCCTTGTAGCTAATTTGACTCTTTTCAAGTTGTTCTTGCACTGTGTAATGTACCAACTAAATTTTCTCAATGAACTTCCTTGCCTTATCTATGTCACTATGACCATCTATAGTGACATATTTCTCAAATATGGAGTCCAAACCCAATATTGGCAAGTACCCAAGACATGCCTCAAATGGCGATGTGTTTGTGGAAGATTGCTTTGCCCTGTTGTATGCATGTTGAATGTAATGCAACTGTTCATCCCACAACTTCGGATGTTCGCTGCAATAACCTCTAAGAATATAAATGTCCGTCCTATTAACCACCTTGGTCTCACTATATGTTTGTGGATGAAAGGTTGTACTCTTCTTTAACTTAGTGTCCATCATGTCCCACAATTTTGACCAAAAATTCCCAACAAACTGGGAATCTTGATCACTTACAATAGAAGTAGGAAGACCAAAATGAACCCATACATTTTGAAAGAAAATATGAGTTGTTTATTCAACTACGATTTATTTTTTACATGGCATCAAAAGACACATTTTTCTGAACCTATCTACAACTACATACAAGTAATCATGGCCTATCCTTGACATTGGAAGACCTCCTACAAAATCCATTGAGATACTCTCCCAAGGATGTGAAGGTACCGGAAGTGGAGTGTACAATCCTAGTTTCCTATTGCTAGGCTTACTTATTTCACACAAATAACATCCTCTAATGAAACAAGATACACTATCAATCATGTGTGGCCAATAAAAATACCTTTGGAGATTCGCTACCATCTTGCCTACACCGAAATGTCCAGCAATCAATGAAGTATGTGCCTCCCTTATGATACTATTTCTTTCTCCCTGTGGAATACATAACTTTCCCAAGTGATACAACAAACTGTTATGCACATGATAATATAACTCTTCAATTTGGGTTCCTTGACTCAAGCTTTCATACACATGTTGAAAATCACTATGATATGCATATTGTTCAATGTAACTTTCATGCATAGCCGAATTGTGATTGAGTATAATATATGAATTTACAATAGGCCTAGAGAGCATAGAAGCTACTTTATTGTAGATTTCCTTTTTATACCTGATAACCAAATGTGATTTTTGTATAACTCCCATCCATCTGAAATGTCTTGATTGCTGCAACTTTGATTGTGACTGTAAGTACTGCAATGAATAATGTTCGGTATGGATAATGGTCTCTTTCCCCATAAAATAGTGCTTCCATTTACTTACACTTTGTACCAATACATATAACTCTTAGGTGGTATATTTAGTCATAGCTCCATTAAATTTTTTAGAATGAAACGAAATAGGCTTACCATGTTACATTAGCTCTGCTCCCATGGTGTAATCACTAGCATCTGTTTGGATCTCATTTGTTGCATATCTCCCAAATGGAATACTTTCTTGACACTTGTCAATGCATGTAACAGAGTTGCAATGGAAGAAAAATTAGCAGTGAATTTCCTCCAATACTGTGCTGCCCAAGAAATCTTCTTACCTTTGTAACTATATTGGGCTTGGGCCAATTCAAAATGACCTCAACCTTGGAAGGATCTATCTTCAACTCACCTCCTCCAACAATGTGTCCCAAATACACTAAAGAGGTCTTGCCAAACTCACACTTTGACATCTTTAAAAATAACTGTTCTTTTTTCAAGACAACAAGTACCTTGTTCACATGCATGACATGTTCATCTCTTGATTTGTTGAATATCAAAATATCATCTAAGTAAACAATGAAAAAATCATCTAGAAATGGTCTTAAAACATCATTCATAACTCTCATGAAAGTAGCTGGAGCATTTTTTAGACCGAATGGAATAACTAGCCACTCAAACAATCCTTGTCTAGATTTAAATGCAGTTTTCCAAATGTCCTCCTCAGTTATTCTAACTTGATGATAACCACTTCTTAAGTCTAGCTTAGTGAAATAATTTGCATACCTTAACTGATCAATCAAATCATCAATTCATGGGAGTGGATAGTGATCCTTTACCGTGATTTTATTCAGTGCATGGAAATCTATGCACATGCACCAAGTCCCATCCTTATTTGGTACCTGTTGACTATATTAGCCCCTCCATTCAAGTTGTTGGCTTACAGTCCCATTTGAATCTGTTTAAAACCTCTTTTGTGGCCTAAGACCTTCATATCCTACCTATCGTTACCCTTCCCGCCCATGAAACACATTAGACAAAGGCTAACATCTGCACTTAAAGATATATTGGGCCTAGCCCCTTTAGTCTCAGCCCCCTTTATTTTATTCCCCATACGACTCGGGTGCTAGACCAAGTGCCAGACTGAAAGGCGCTTAGCATGAGAGGCTATCAGGCACACCCCTAGTCGTCCGATCAAAAGTAAATCAACGGTCCACAAACAACTTGCCATGGTGGTCCCCGCACCCGCGTTCATTGCTCAAAACTGGCTTGTTTCCATCGCACAACTTTTTAGCAGCAGGCGGTATTCTCCAAATCCCAGCGATTCCATTCAGCAGATGCCATGCGTCCCAGGTCAATGTTTGAATACCACCGCTCATCGCGCATTATCATCCGGATAAAGACATGCAGCGAAATATATGTGAGCCATATGATCTGAAAGGCATCATCCGATGGTCGTCGCGCTGTGAAGATGTGCATGTGTTAAGCCCAATGTACAATGTCCCGGGCCCGCCTTTCCATCGGTCTCCAATACATTGTTAACCGTTGATCCTGTTTGCAGATCGTATGGTCCAGAATCATTTACAAGCTCTGCTGGTTGACCAAGTCCACCTCCACGTCATCCTTTCCATACAATCTGTCGTACGTTCACCCACCAATAATCTACGTGTCTGTCGTATTCTCCTCGGCCCTTTATGTGCTCTATTTTTGAGTCAGATTATAATGTTCACGTTAAAAACCCTCACTCTTTGACCCAACATTGTTGCGCTGAGTTTTTCATCACCACCCTGTTTTGTTTCGCCATTCCACTCACCTGCACAACCATCTCCATTCAACCCTGCCACGTCCATCATCTTTGTGTTTGTTTTTCCTTAACAAGTTTGTGAGTTTTGCAGGTTTATGGCGGTGGAGAATGACCATAATTCGCAGCCTCCATTACAAAAGCCGATGCTGCTTCGAAGGACAATTCTTCAAAGGAAAATTTAGGAAGAAAATCTTGGGAGGCTATTGCGACATCACAACTATTTAAGAAGCAGGGGTCAAGATCTATCAAACCCTCTGGGGCCATCCGAAACACGAATTGAGTAGATGGAGATATTAATGGAGCAGCGAAGAAATACCAATGAAAAATCAAGGAATTCGGGGCCAGACATTGAAGATTTTAAATTCAAATTCAAAGTTAGAAGACAGAGGGTACCATGCACAAGAGAACTAAACCCTCCAGGTTTTATTGCAGTAAATTTATCTTTCAGGAAAGGACAGAATGTTGGTGTGATTTTTCTTTTTGCCGTGCTCCTGAATAGATTTTCCGCCCAGTGCATTTACTTCATGGAGCTGGCCGCAGAGTACATGTAATATTTCATGGCCGTCAAATAGTATGGGAACGAAATGTTTCCGCCATTTTGTTTTAATGAAACAATTAATTGTTTTCACCTACTTATTTTATGAGTTTTTCTTCTTCTTCCTCTATAAAAACCGAGAAGAAAGACATTGTAAGGGTTCCAGATTTTTATCAAAGAAGTGTGCAGTGAAAGGCATTTTTGTATACATCTTGTAAAAGCTCTTGTATGAAGGCTCACAGCCCGTAGGGTCTCAGTGAGGAGGAGTTCTATCTGTATTAGAGGATTCTGGTCTTTGGTATCCCACAGTATGCAACTTCCTTTCATATGTTTAATACAACATTTCATTTTATCCATCTTCTTGTATCATGTACTGGAATGCGAGTGGCTCACTGATTTTAGGTAAGGATTTATCCTAGTCTATACCCATACTTGGATCAGTCAAGCGCTTTAAATATGGCTCAGGCATGATATACTGTTTCATGTTCATTTCATCCATATTTCTACTATATTATTTGCTTTGGGAGGGTGCTTTTAAAACGCCATTGTCATGTATGGATTCTTAGATTGATAAGCCCATATATGGTTCTGTTGTGTATCTGGGTATTAGACCAAAGATAACTAATATCTTCTTATATTTCTTTCACCGCATACACCTCCTGATATTCGATTTCTGTGGCATATTACTTGAATCGGCCCTCTTTACAATAAATTGTCTCTTAATTGTCTGATGCTTTTGTATTGGAGCTTTGCATCTTGTCTCTGCAACATTACTTTCCCTGTGGCAGTTTTTGTAAGTTCTGGTCCCATTTAAATTAATTTCCTTGTTTACAAGAGATAGCAGGAGAGCCTTTGGATTGACACCCAAGTTTTATTATATGCTCCTTGATATGATAAGATGTCCTAGGCACTGGTCTATGGAAACTCTAGGCTGTCTCTAAGAGCGACAACATATGTCGACAACATCTTTCTGGGGTTGTTGCCGGGGACGAATTTAAGAATATCAGTTTCCCTGGGCCTCGACAAATCATATTCACTCTCCAATCAGGTGAGCACAGAGAGTTGAAGAGTTGCATATCTCTCACCTTGGCGACTCCACTGCTGTTTATCAGATAAATCTATTTGTAGTCCTGGCTCCTCGTAAGCCACATTTGAGGTCAAATACATCTCAGCCAAAGACACCTTACGCGTCTGACCCATAAAAGATTATTCATAGAAGAGTTTGGAAAGAGAGGAAATCAGTCCGTGTTGAAATCCCTGAATATTTTGTAGAAGATTATCCATCCTCTTCTTCTCAAGAAGTTCCAGTAGAAAATCCCGACTCCACTGTGGGAGACACAGATTATTACTTAGATAGCCCACCCAGGGGAGGTGCTAGAATTAAAGCTCAACCTCACCCTACTCCTGAGGTCGAAGAGGTTAAATAAGTCACTGAAGTAGCTGCTGTTAACCGTGAATTGTTCCCATCTACACCTCAGGCTGTTGTACAGTATATTCCTGTTGTTATTCATACCCACCTCCGCCTCTTCCTCCATTTGTACACCAGATTGTTGCACAACCCCCACCTCCTCCAATGGCTAATGTCCCAGCATTTTTTTTGAACAAATACACTCCCCTAGCACTGCCTCAAGTGTTAAACTATATGCCACAGGATTATTTGAAGATCTTGCCTAGATTCACTGGGGAAAATGAGATTGATGCACAGAAACATCTTGAAACTTTCTGCTCTTTTGCAGAAAAATTTAATGTAGAAAATTTGGATGTGGTCTTAAGACTATTTGTCCAATCTCTGGATGGTGAAGCCAGAAAATGGTTCAAGATGCTGGGAAATCGTTCCATAACCACTTGGGATGATATGGAAAATACTTTTCTTAGAAAATGGGGAGAAAAGAAAGATCATGGATAGTGCCTTACTGAGTTCAATACACTCAAGAAGAAACATAATGAAGGTGTGTCAGAATTTATCAAGAGATTTAATAAGTTATATCTAAACCTCCCTGCAGATATGAAGCCTCATCAGAATGCTGCCAAAGTTGTTTTCATAGCAGCCTTTGACTCAGACTATGGTTTCTCTCTCAGGGAAAGAAAGCCTGCCACCCTAGATGATGCTCAGTCAGATACTCTTGAATTGGAAGAAAATTTTGCTTCCACGGGAAAATTAAGAGGAAAATCTGAACAAGATACCAGAAGAAGAGGCAAAGAGGAAGTATCTACTTCTAATCAGGATAAGGATTCAGATGAAATTGAAGAAATGAGCAAAATGATTAAGAATATTTCTAATAAACTAGTCAAGCTTGAATTGGAGACCAAGAACTCAGCTTCCAAGAACTTTCATAACGCTCCAAACAGGGGTTACAATCCTCAGTATAGAAAGCCACCCCTGCAAATATTTCCAAGGGAAGCTAAGGAGCTACAGGACCAAGTACCACACCCATTTTACCTGGAAGGCCCAGTAGATGACTCCACTGAAGATGCTTCCTATGAACTGCAAGATGAAAATCTTGCCTTTTCAAACAATGATGAAATAGAATGCCCATTGCAAGAAGAAGAAGAAGAGATCAGAGATAGAGAAGATGCAGAAATTGATCACTATTGCAAACAGTTTAATGATTTCATGCAAGCACATTTCAATAGGAGATATGACCTCAGATCTTCCAGAAAGAGAACTCAGACTCAAGAACATGAAGAAGAGCCTCCCCAGAAGGAAGCACCTATTCAGAAGGAGGCAACAATGAAGAAAGTCGCAGACAAAGGTAAGAGTCCTCTAAACACTCCTCTGTAGTCTAATGATCAAATTCCTTCTTCCTCAAAGGTAGTCAGTCCTCCTAATGTCAAGTCTGTGTCAAAAGAAGTTAAACCTTCAGCTGAAAATAAAGAGTCAAAATAAGTTGTAATAGAAAAGTCCCCTAATGTTTTCAATTTGCAAAAAGAACTTGAGAAAGTCAAAATCCCAGTCCCTTTGACTGAACTATTGAAACAACCTGCATATCAATCTCAAGTCAATTCTTTATTGCTCCCTCCTGAAGCACCAATAATCCCAGATAGTCTTAATCTTCAAGAATAAATACCCATGGTAGTTTTTGGCCCACATGTCGAGGAGATAGACCCCTCTACTCCTCCTTTCTATGTGTCTCTAGTCATTCATGACCTGCTGTTACACAATTGTATGTTAGATTCTGGAGCTTCCCATAATCTTATGCCTCTGTCTGTCATGGAACAACTAGGTTTGCAAATCACACGTCCATATAAAGACCTCTATTCATTTGATTCCAAAAGAGTTAAATGCTTGGGGATGATCAAGGATTTGGTAGTCAATCTGGCCCAAATCCCAGCAAAAAGTGTGGTAATGGACATCATGGTAGCTGACATCCCAGCTCGTTTTGGCATGCTGCTGTCAAGGTCCTGGGGTACAAAAATAGGTGGGTCACTCAAAATGGATTTAACATATGCCACTATCCCTGTTTTTGGTGGCCAGGAGAGGAGGTTGTACAGAGAAACCAGATTTGTCAAGATGGTTACTAAGGCTGACAGTTCAGAGAATTCACCAGTTTACAGCAAAGAAGGAGATTTCTCATGTTTGATGTTAGAAGAAGATAAAAATTTTGCTCATGAACCTTCCTTATGTCAAATCAAGACTGAGCAGCGTTTAGAAAACCGTGAAGTGGGAGTATGGACCCTACCACTACTACATTTGGTGGAAATTCCGACACTTGGTTCCGACGCTTTTGACCAAATGTCGGAAATTTCCCCAATTTTTTTCCATCCCGCCCGAAACCGTCGCTATACCGACGTTTATAGAAAGGTGTCGCAATACCGACACTTAGAAAAGTGTCGCCATTGCGACGTTTGGTGGAAGACGCCACACTCCTGGCATACCAGGTCAAAGGCCGCGTCATGTATGACCGCTCTAAACGTCGCAAAGTGAGAAACAATGTCTAAGTGTCGTAGTTGCGAATTGCGACGCTTGGAGGCCTTCGTCGCAATAGCGATACCTCACTGGCTTGTGATAACGACACTTATATGCGCGCTGAATAGAAGAAAAACACGAATTTATATGCGCGCTGTTATAAAATTCATTTTATTGTTCCCATCCGCCGGCACAGCTACATTAACGCCCCATACTGGCGCATTCGCCTCCGCTCTCTTCTTGCACGAAAGATTCGCCCTCGCCCCGTGTACGCATTTGCCCTCGCATTCGCCCCTAAGTGTTCGCCCCTCGCCCTCTGCAGAATAGCATTCAGCCCTAAGCCTCTTGCAAAATGGTAAGTTCTTATTGCAGGTCTCTCTTCCTCCTATGGAGTAGGGTTTCGACTCTATTTGGGTTTTTTTGGTCAACTCCATTGGATTGTGTTAGGGCACGTAGGGTTCTCTCTAGATGTCAAGAATCAAGATTCAATACCCTCCTATTATCTTCATCACACCAATACAAGATTTAAATTTTTTCCCAAAGAAACGCACATTAATTGTAAGTGTACCATTATTTCTCCCTTCTTTTAAAAACCCTACATTTAAATGAAAATACACTACCCATTTCAACTACAAAAAATCTATTAGTGTTCAAATGTACATGTGCTAAATTAACGTATGATATCACGCGCGCGTATCTCGCTCCCCTCCGCTCTTGCATAACAACATTCAGCTCTCGACATTCGCCCCCTCGGCTCTGGCAGAACAAAGATGTCGCCCTCGCATTCGCCACCGGCTCTTGCGAACAGCATCGGTCTCGTCGACGTTTGCCCCGAGCTTTCGTACAGAAGCATTCGCCCCACGTATTCGCCCTCATCTCGTGCAGAACAGAGCATCTTCGCTCAGACTCCTTGTAGAACAACATTGGCCTCTCGCCTCTTGCAAAATCGGTAAGTTCTTCACCTGCCGCAGGCCCTTCCTCCTATAGTAGGGTCTGACCCCACGACTTAAACCAAATAGCTCACTTGAGAAAAAAATTTCATAATCTTGGGCCGGATATACCGCAGAGCAAACAATTGTAGTTATCATTACGTGTTCCAATATATTAATATACTTTTTACATTGTACTAGAAAGAGAAACAAGCACAATGCATAGCTTTCATCATACAATAGCTTTGACATAAGAGTTTTGGAGAGGTGACATACTTGAAAAAAGAACTCATCGACTCGATATTTATAATCATTTTGAGTTATTCAAGTAAACACAATGTCAGAATCAAGATTCAATACCCTCTATTATCTTCATCACCCAATACAAGATTTAAATTTTTCAAAGAAACACTTATTAAATTGGTAGCCATTATTTCTCCATCGCTTTTAAAAACCCTACATTTAAATAGAAAACAAACATTTGCATTTCAACTATAAAAATATATTAGTGTTCAAGTGTACATGTGTGCATCACTTGTGTAGGGTATTCTTCTGCACTTTTCATATTATCCAAGAATGTGTACGAGTATAGTTCATGACCTTTTTTCATGATTTAGATTATCTTGGAAAAAGGAAAAGCGGTAAATTATTTCCCATGGAAAATAGAAGGTTTTCCTTTTTTACTAATCGGAAAATGGTACAAAAAAAGTTCCATTTCTACCCGAAACTCCTATGAAACGGAACCAAATAAAGGCCATGTCCTCGACTGAGACATCATTTGACTTTTGAAAATGGCCATTGCACCGTGTTGTTTCTTATATTACGGCATCGATAGTTTCTTAGAATACATTTTCTTGTTTCTTGAGATGAAAAACAACCAAAGAAAATCGTGAAGATCTTTCTAAGAAAATAAATGACCATTTCATCAACAATATCTCAACTATTTTTATTTTATTACATGGTTGCTTACTTTGAGAGAAATTTGACACTTTTATAAGGAATATAACATAAAAACACAAAATGGGAAGAAATTGATGAGGTAGATGACCTTAGTTGTTGTCAATTAAGAATTGATAATACACGATGCATGTTCAGCACTACAAAGTCCAGATTCCTTCACGGAGTTAGGACACGTAGTATTGAATCAAAGTTGTAGTTTCTAACTTCTTGTATTCGGATTTCATCAATCTTGAAATCGTGACCATTGCATGTCTTCATTGCTTCATGTTTGAAGAATATTTTGTGATCATATCGTACAATAGGGAAATTAGGAATTATGATTATTATTACTTTATGGATCCGTTAAGTTACTTTTAAGTTTGCATGCTTTAGTGTGAAATCGTGATTCTAGTCCCCAAACACATATAATCGAGGAATTATAACATAGATTTCAAACATTAAATATCAACAAAATCGTTTTAAAGGATATCGAAAAGGAAAAAAAGTGCATGGAAGATGAAAGTGCGCTCACTTAAATTCTCTAATGGATTTTTCAATAGTTGCTCCAAAGCTTCACTTCAAGGCCTCTTCAAGATCGATCTCCAACAATGCTATACCATCAACTTCAACAATGTTGCTCCAAAATGTCCTCTCAAGGTCTTCACAACAAGTTTACTAGAAGTTGCTCCAACAATATATTCAATAAGGTCTTCATTGTCAACTCGTCTCTTGTTTTTCGGGGTGCCTTAATGTTATGACATGTTTTCAGGGGATCGAATTCAATGCACAGGCATATTTGAAACTCTAACTCTATCGTCCCGGTGTCTTATTAGAAATTATTTCAGTTTTCATTTTGTGTTTTCAAGTTAGATATTGTTTTCAAGTTTTTACATTTTATAATTTTATTGCAATGTATGCAGTCGAGTAGAGCAGTGCAGGGACCAGCAGTAGACGCGGATGATCGCTGAAAGAGGCCATGGAAGAACATGTAAAGTGCCGCCATTGCTACTATCTTCGGGTATTTTTAGTTATTTACATAATTGAAATAATATTAATTTTGTTCAAATATGTGGACACCTAGCCATATTGTACGTCCCGATGATTCCCTCTTTGAGGAAGAGCTTTCTTCATCCCTATCTCCCGGTGATCTTGTTACGAGAAAAGGCATGAGATGCAAGGTCGGAATTTAATACTTTGATGAGACGCGCCTCAAACACCCGAAACGAAAAGTAAGAAGATAGATAAAACAACTTATGAGCCGCCTAGAAAGATATCGAGGAGTAATAATAAAAATTCAAAAGGATATTTTTTTTGTTCGCATGAGATGAATTGTGATAGTTTGATTTTTTTAATTTTTGACATTGACTAAAAATAACAAAAAGTTCTTTTGTATGTAGCGTTTTCCGTGCACTCGACTGAATCCGGTGTTGGTGGTAGTGGGACACATAGGGAAATGGATTTCCCAACAACCCTCTCGATACACCTTCTACTTCTTTAGGTGCCAGCCTAAGAAACACACCCCGCTCAGCGGACACTCGATAACTAACCGTCGAAACGTGTTCGAAATCATGAGGCCGATATGATCCAACTACATTATTGCGTTTCGCGGAGCTACACGTGTCAACTCCAGCGAGTGGACCATTAATGGCACGCGTTGTTGGTGAAATCGATGAAGGTGTCCCTATAAAGCATGTACAACTCCCAGGTAAATTTTAATATTTGAACTATTTCATGTACTTTATCTAAAACATATTTTTCATGATTTTTATTTTTAAATTAATGATAATATCTCAGGTAGGAAAACAATGAGTTCTACGAGATACTGAGAGCCATGTGTTGGTAATTTTTGGCCCAACCATACGCACAGGATGGAATTCCCGCAGTTCCACCTGAAAAAAGAACTTCTAGATTATCTAGAAACCCTTTTTTGGGGGTCGGCATATTCGACGGGGTGACCACGGTGGGCTCCGGGTAGTCGAGCAAATATTTGAAATATACTGTGGGACACCTATATGGACGCAATTGCAATTTAACCCTAGATATGAGCATCACTCTCAGCTTGCAGAGTGAGTGGAGAGCACTCATCCATGATGGAAAAGAGAAAAGGGCAAAGAAAGAAGGAAAAATGCCAACTGGACCCGCAAGGTAAATTACAACTTTAATTCAATAGCTTTAATTTTCTCTATGTCTAAAATAAAAGTTTGCTATGTCATATTTGAATTTAATCTTTTGATGCTAGGTTGCATGACACCTCAAAGGCAACCAAAGTTAGGATTGAAAAAAAGGGCCATCATATAGAAACTAGGCTGTGACTAGCATTGAAATTGGCCTCAAGAATTGTAATTAGAGTAGCTACAACATATTATAATTAATTGTATCGCCTTCCAAAGTTTTTGTAATCCTATCAAATATGATTAAAAATACACAAATCATATGTAATGTAGGGTGATGACTTCGGTAACGAAACAACGAGAGGAAGATAAAAATATCAGCTTTCCATTTCGGTTATCAAGCCGTAGTTGAACGTCGCATAAGCTTGGTAGAGTCCCAAGATCCGGTAATGCCCGATAAGGTAAAACATTAACCTTTCAATATGTTTGTTTTCATCCATAAATTTAATGTCTAACAACTTTGTTTAAATCAAAAGGGGAGCAACACTCACCGAGCTGACGCAAAATAACCCGCTTTTAGAGCCAAAATGCCAAGTGATCCTCAATGCAGACCTCGATCATTGTAGTAGGGACCATGCCGACAATGCTACTATCGATGAGGGTCGCGACGCGTAATTAATTTCCACTTATAATTTTTTTTCTAATTATACCTTGATGGTTGTCCTTATAACGTTATCAATGACAGAATGTTTCCCTTGGAGGATCTTACCACCGCAGAGGAAGAGGGCAGGGGCCAATAGTCCCAACGGCGACAATTTGGTGCATTCGTGTAAATAATCTCATTGCAATTTTTTTATTAATATTACCGAACTAGTTAAATGATATTTAAAAAGCCGACAATTAAAATTTAATATTATCTCTGTTTTTGTAGGCGTATGCCCAAACATCCTTTGGATGAGACCGTACATCGTGACTCACGACAACTAGGTCGGCGCGGCGACAATCGGTGCACTCGGGTAAATAATCTCATTGCAATTTTTTTTTATTAATATTACCAAACTAGTTCAATGATATTTAAAAACGCGACAATTAAAATTTAATATTATTCGTTTTTGTAGGCGATGCCCCGTCACCGGATGAGACCGGACATAGCGCGACCACGCAACTAGGTCAACGTCAACAAGCCGGTGCCACTGAGTAAATAAAACTCAGTTGCAATTTTTTTTATTAATATTACCGAACTAGTTCAATGATATTTAAACAAACTCGAAAATTAAAATTTAATATTAATCGTTTTGTAGAGCGTATGCCTCGTCACTAGATGAGACCCGGACATCGTGACTACGCAACTAGGTCAGCGCGGAAGCAAGCTGGCTGCACCGGAGTATATAATCATTCATTGCAATTTTTTTTATTAATATTACAGACTAGTTCAATGATATTTAAAAAATTGACAACTAAAATTTAATATTATATGTTTTTGTAGGCGATGCCACCCTCATCGGATGAGACCGTACATCGTGACTACGCAACTAGGTGGCCGACGACAATCGGTGCACTGTGTAAATATCTCATTGCAATTTTTTTTATTAATATACCCAGACTAGTTCAATGATATTTAAAAACTGAAAATTAAAATTTAATATTATCTATTTTTGTAGGCGATGCCCCGTCACTTTGGATGAGACCAGACATCGTGACTACGCAACTAGGTCGGCGATGCGAATTCGAAAGGCACGAAACAGAGAGAGCATGTATGATATTGATGATGTAATTAGGAGCTTTTAAAAATAGGAAGAAGAAAAAGAAAATTCGATAATGTAAAATATTGTATTATTATAAGACAAATGTTACCATACTTGGAGACGTTTTGCGTTATATAAAAAACTCATTTATCATACTATTTTTATGTCAAGCATTAATTAGCAATGTTTCCTTGCGTACTTTTTTGTTGAATTGTTTTTTTATTAGTTATTGAATATTTTTTTTTATGCTCATGAAAGTAAAAAAATGAAATATAGATTGGGTATTGGGGGACTGAGAGTGATGTGAGAGGGGCCATAAGAGCTCTCCACCTTCACGTAGTTAGCCCTATTTAGTAGAGAATAATTTATTGAGCGATTTAATCTGGAGCAAACCTCCCTCGATCCAAGCGTAGCAACAAAAAAGTCACTGTTGACTTAGTTGCTACTCTTTCGAATCGTGGGGAGGCTTGTTCCAAGTTCATCGCGACTCCAATAAATTAGTTCTTGAAATGAAGAGGAGCTTATTCGGGTATGTTTTGACATTTTCAACATATGTTCTAACATTATCATAAGAATGTATCTTAGAGTAAAAAAATACTACATCAATTACTAGTATTTATTGATATAGATAATGATGGATTTTGATTGACTCGCGCGGCACGGTAGAAATCCTCTCGCATCATGGGCAATACAACTTGTCAACTACGGGTCATGTCCGTGATATTTTTTCTTGTGCGGCTCGACCCGGAGTTCGTAATGTCACATTTCATAAGTTCCTTTATAGTTCATAATTCAATATTAAGCTTGTTCATGATTATTATCTAGGTTTTTTGTATGGTGTTTGTTCATCTATTTGATTGTAAGAAACTGCGCATGTTTCCGTTGTTCACCATGATTTCTCCCATTACCACTCCCCAGGATGAATCCGACTTTATTGTTACATAGGTTACTTTATTGTTACTATGATTTCTCCATTTACGTATTTCATAGAGTTACATCATGTAAAGTTGTCAATCTCGGGTTGGTGATGAGCTTTAGTTCTCAGTATTTGGGGCTTCTTTCCGAGTATTTTCTCCCTCATGTCACACTGCATCACCTCGTTGTTTGAGCATGCCAATTTTCTACCACTTGTACCAATTGGCACATGTCAATCTCCCGAGTGGTGCCACATTTCACCTATTTTCGAGTGAGAGTTTAGGGTTTTCTCACAACATAGTCTTAAATCCGATTCGAAAGGTACTACGTTGAATATTGTCACATAATACTCATGGTTTGGATTGATGAGCATGTTCTCGAATGGTTGGTTGATCTCATAAGAACCACCCATATAGTCATCTTGAGATATTTCAAAAGTTTTCTCGGGTTTCCTTTTCACCGTTTTCTAGTGGGTGGGATGGTGTGGGGTGATCCATCAATACGCGGTGCTCTCTGTAGTAGGGAATTTGTTTTTCGGGGATATAAAGGGAGCATTTTGATGTAGATATCCCATTGGATGCATTCATAAAGATGGGCACGAGAGTACTTAAGAATTTAGAATTAAAAAATATGCAACCTCTAGCATGGCAACCCGAAGGCTGACGAGAGACTCGGGTTAAAGATTGTTTTGTGGTGGACTTAATATAGTACGATGATTTCTTTCCTATTATCTTAATGCAAATATATAGTCCGGTCTCATTAAAATGATGATTGTGGTTGTATTTCTCTTTGGTTGTTTCTCTCTTAATGCTCCGGTAGGTTTCCAAAAAGTTGCGATAGTTGTTTAGTTTGTCTGTTAGCAACTTAAAAAGTGGTTTTTAGCAATGGGGAGTCTATGTTTTTTAAGGTTCATACTAATATGAAGATCTTGTAATCTCTATATTCAGCATAAGAGAAGATGGCCTCTCGCTTTGGGTAGTATGACAACAATTGCCACATCTACCTCATTGGGTAACAATGGAAAGGGGAAGAAGTTGGGTGCAATGTTTGATAATTATGAGCGTACAATTGTCTTCTCTTTCGGCTTTTTTTCACCCATTTCCTTTAATCGCTCAAGCGTGAAGAGGGACTGCGAGATTAAGCGACAAAGAGAAGGTAGTTATACTAAGAGTTATGGAAAAGGAGTTGTACTTCAACAAGGATGGCTCAAGTGACAAAAAAATTGCATGGTCAGGAGAAAAATTATGTTTAAAGGAAGGTCACCGCCGCACGTGAAATCACCGCGGTGGATCTTTCCTTGTCCACTTATATTCGATTACAATGTGTTATTTTAATTTTTTCATGGAGGGTTGTTTTTGGCATATGGTCCGGCATTCAATTGCACACTTACCGAAAGCTATTGTCAACTCAGCCTTACGCATAGGCAGGTGTAGACAAACTTGTTGATCTTGCTTGAGATACACCCTAGGGGCGAAGGGAAAAATGTTGTCTTGGAGAGACAAGCATGGTTCTCCGAAAATAGTTAATGATGGTGTGATAGTAGCTAAGGAGGTAATTTGTAGATGTATTGTACCGTTTTCTTTTTTAACGTTGTATTATTTCCCCCTCTTAAATGTCTTAGATTTGGTGGTATAATTTGAAAACTCAAAGGTGAAAAGGGAAACATATTTGTTACCCAGATGGTCTACTTCGAGGCTATGGACTAGCCACATTAGCAGTAATGCATAAAGCTTTTTCACAACAATAAAAGGAAAGGTGTTATGGCATGAGTCAAATTTTATTGTTATTAACAATGTAATAGAAATGTATCTCAATGCTATGGTTTTTGGCCTTTTTATTGGTTGAATTAGAGGACCCGAAACTTGAAAATATTGGGAGCCAAGTAGAGTCAAGTTTTCCTTTTTGCTGATGGTTTGGTGTATCTAATTGAATTAGTTGCCTAAGGTATTTTTTTTGATTTGTAAACTCCTTTTCATTTTTTCATACGAGTATCGCTCTTGTGGAATACATTTGATTGTGTGGTCTTCATAGATCTACAACATTTGTAGTTGTTTAGTCTTATGACAGAGGTGCACTTTTATTATGGAAATAGTTGATGCAATATTGTCATTTAATCCTTATCGTGTGAGTAGCATGTTGAGAAGTTTCTTGTGAAACATTTGGTATTCAAAATGATACTTAGATCCTATACAGACGATCATGCACTTTTGACTTCAAAATTCATATTCAAAGTGTGCCAAACAATTCTTGCAAAATTTCAAATATTTATGTTGTTTTAAACCATTATCTTTTTCATGTATTGGATGCTGAAAAATGTGAAAAGACTTTGGTATGAAACCAACTCGGTGAATAATTTCCGCAAAACAACAACTTCCAAGAGCATGATTTAGAAGTAGAACATATGTACTTATGAAGCATAGAAAGATATCCTTGATGCATTGTCAATGTTTGGCTAGGGTTACTTATGGAGAAGAAAATAACTCCTTATTCCTAGAATAGTGATCTTCAATACAAGTAAATGCCGTAGAAGAGAGATCATCGGTGACGCAACAAAACTGAAATTGGACCCTTAAGGAGAGTCGTATAGTATCTACAATGCCTACCGTCGGCATTTTTCCATCGTTTACTCAGTTCTTTTTCTCCGATTTGAGTCTTAATTGACTTCTTCTTTTCTATCGGGTTTATTTATCAAATTCGTAGAAATTTGATAAATAAATACCATCCACAATGGTTGGACTTTTAATTTATATTCTCGACTTTATATTATCTCCAAGCCTTATAACCAATGTTTAACTTTCAACTACTTTTGTATTTATACTCCACGTTTCTTTTAAATAAATAACTTGTAATGAACTTTTCGTTCTATATTTCACCACCCAACCTTACAACAATCACGCTCTCCGTACTTATGCTAATTATCCGCTCAATCGTTTAATTAAACGACATTTCATTATACTCCGAGTTCCACCTATATATATCAATAACCAATCAAACACTCGTATCGTACACTGGCTATCCTCACGCACACCTTAGTTAACCTCCCGGGCAGTGTTCAACGTGCGACCACCGATCCGATGGCCCTTCTCCAAATCAACAACTCTTGGCAATTTCGCTTGGCTTCCAACGTCGGGCTTTAACGTGATCGATGGCGCGGGTTAAACGGTAGTTTTCACGAATCACTTCGCCACGTGTCACATTCCCTATGGAATACCGGCTCGCGAATC
This sequence comes from Pinus albicaulis, assembly GCA_034641835.2. Classification (NCBI taxonomy): domain Eukaryota; kingdom Viridiplantae; phylum Streptophyta; class Pinopsida; order Pinales; family Pinaceae; genus Pinus; species Pinus albicaulis. The sequence goes on along the minus strand of CM076572.1, from coordinate 63,903,479 downwards.
AGGAAAATACCGCCTACCCGCATAAAGCAAGTGGGTGCGATATGGGCAACCCGCTTTTTGATTCCGCTCGTGGTTTTGGTAACAGGAGCTCGACCACTCGGTGCAAGTCCGGGTTCCGCTATCCTCTTTGTTTGTTAACTCATGTCCAATCCTCGGGTCGAAAGTTCCGAAAAGCACAACAATCTTGTGCTCTTTATTAAGCGAGACTTTTATATTTCGCGAGAGCAGTTGTTCACGACCCACGTCATTCTACTACAATGGAACCTCACCTTTGGGTGGGGTGAGTTCATCGGTGGTTATCCCATGACAATTTACGGAATTCAAAGAACGCAAGAATGGAATTATCGAGTACCCAATCGCCTCACGCGTTTAAACAATTCTTCACAATTAGCGAGTTCAAGATAATTCAATGGCAACTAAGCTTGAAATCATTTAACTGGAAACAATTGTTCACACACGAGAGGTTTATTGCGTAAACTCCCTCTCTACTCTCCTCTTCCCTCTCTACTTTTATTCATCCGAGGAATTACAATTTATATACATAACATATGTGCTCTTCTGGGTTTCCTCCGAGAGGACCGTTCTAGAAATAAAAAGGTCTAATTATAATAATTCAAATCGTTAACCGAACTTGTTCGTACTCCTACAACTCTAACTAGTCTAAGTAATACAATCACTCGAGGTATTGACACCTAGTCATTACAACTCAAATGTTTTAGAACCCTCCTAGCCACAACATGTGGACAAAACCTCCTACATTGTCAGCTAGTACCTAAGTGCCCCCGCATCATCGTGTGACATAAACCTATTAACAAAAGTGAAAGCTAAGGGAATGATTATTAATTATGGCATACTAAGTTGTCGATTGATTTTGATTATTTGTCTTTAACATGTAAAAATGTTAGAATTCCAAACTTCTTACATCATCATGGTATTTTAGTAGATGTGTGATAGGTAGTATGATAGTATCATATTACCATTCTTCCTTGAGGAACCCCTTCATCCATTAAGATTGCTTTTCTAAAGAGTAACATTGTAGATAACCTTAAAACATTTGTTAACTATTTTTGTTCGACCATTTGATTGTGTTTCCGTATATGTAGAACTCATGAAAGAAGCTAGTCGTTTCTCCACTCATATTAAATAATTATTTCCAAAAAGTTTCTTGTTACTATTACTTTAGGAAAACCATGAAGACTATGAATTTCTTTCCACTGGGACACTTCGCCACTTGGCTTGTTGTGTTTATGTACTTTGAGCTCTACAAAAAAAATCTACAAAAAATTTGTCTATATAAATGACCACAAAAAATGTAATACTTACCTTTTATATTTTAGAAACCTTGTAATAAAGTCTATTGATATATCTTCTAGTCTTTGAATATGTATGTGGAATGGTTGAAGTAACCCTAGAGATTTCTACTATCTCTCTTTTATTTATTATGCAAACCTCGACTTTCTCTTACAAAATTTTGAATATCTTTTTCTTCATTCCTTCCAAAATATATTGATCCTTTGAGATGTTTTAAGGAACCACTGCATCCTACCACATCGCAGAGACATGGGACTCTCTTAATATTTGTTTATTCAAATATGCTTGCGTGCATAAAAATACTCTACATTTGCACCAAAGTATATCTCTCTTCTCTACGCCCAATGCTCCATAGAGTTCATCCCATCCTTTATAAATTTTTGAGTTTTTGTTTAGTACTATTGTCATTTTTCCATTATGGCAAGACTTCTTTCACTAGCAACCTAGGAATAGAAAAATGTAATTGGATATAAATTTGAAGACCTCTTCTATTTTTAGAAAGAGCTATCATGTACTAAATTTTCTTACCCTTTTGGCATGATTATCTCAAAATTAAAACTTTTTCATTTTTTCTCCTCATTTTTGTTAATCTTCCAATGAAATCCATAGCTTCAAAAAATACTTTATGCTATCATGGTATATATTGACTCTTTTAAAGTACCTCCCAGTTGATATACTATCCCCATTTTTATTGCATGTAATATTGCTTCCATTTATTTTTCACTACGTAGATTTCACCCAAATATTTTCTTTGAATTCCTTGTTTTTAAAAGCCAATGATATCCCATATTGCTTGTTAATGTTCATGTAAATTCCCTTGTCCTGAGTGCCTCACACTCTTCACTATGAATGTTTTATCAAAAGCAGGTGCAATCGATGTGGTGTAGAAGAGCGTGGCATCCATTAAAAAGAGAGAATGCTAAAGTAGCCTCATCATTCCATATAAATGATATTTTCTTCAAGAGATATGTGAGTGGACTTGAAATGCATGCATAATTCTTAACAAATGATCAATAATATCATGTAAGTCTAAAAAATCTTCTAAGAACCTTGATTTTCTTAGGAATGGGTCATTTTGTCATAGCTTGCATCTTTTGAGGGCTCCAACTTCACTCCTTCCTTTAAAACAATATGAACCAAATACTAAGATTTCTTATTTCCCAAAAGCATCATTTGGATATTTTTTTACATAAAAATGATTGTTCTCAATAATTTATATAACTTTTCCACGTGTTTACTAGTGTGGTATTCCCATGATTTATTATAAATATGTGTATTATCAAAGAAAACCAACACAAATTTTTTATAAGATGGTATCAAACAAAAAAATTGTCTTAGAGATCGAGTCTGCCAGCGGACTTCAAAGCGGCGATAAACCATAATTCAAACCAAATTCGCGTAAGCCCAAAATAGCTCGCTTGACGTCGGCCAATTTTGTGATGCGAAAAACCAAATGAATTCACCCTAATCTTTTTTCGGGTCCGAAGTTGGGCCGAGCGATACGAGAGGAGAGTTGTGTACGCGAATTTCTTATCACCCGCCTAATCTTCGGGTCCCGGGATTTCCCGCTGCGCGGCTGAGCAAAGATCAGCTCTCTATCCCTACGGCGATGACGAAACCATACGTACATGCTTACGTCATCAATCAAAACCCGCCACCCTTTTTGACTTTGTAAATAAAAAACAAATTGCGTTCACGCCATTTTCATTGTTCAGTGCGCTAGCGCACTTTTCCATGCAACAAAAATTCAAAAACCAATCGTTAACGCTTGCTAAGCAGCTTACCTTTCGTTAAGAGAATTGAGGTCGAGCATTTGGGGGTTCTTCTGTCATAACAGTACTACTGTTTAAAACATGTTTCATTTTCCCATAAAACGTGTATTTATTCCAATTCCTGGCTAAACTTCCGTAAAAAATCTTGGTTTTTAGTTTTAATTCTCGCACTAAGGTACGAAAAAGAGATTCGACTTTTGGTCTTTTCGTTCCCGAACTGCAATTATATTCCCAAAACTCGGTAATTGTGCCCCCTTTTCCACAAAAATCCCGAAATTCCATTTCCGAATCCACAAGAAATCCGTAAAATGGAAGTTCTTGCTCAGCTCGAATGTCGTGCCCATAAATGCCCCTCACAAGGACTTGGATTATTTTGCCTTTAGCCGATATGGATTTTCAAATTAAGGACTTGCAAGTCTTAGTGAGAATCCTCTTCGAATATTTTGCATCTGTAGAGACAATTATTTGAATGGATTCGACATCTTTGGACTTTGGGAATCAAATCTCCCTATGTACCAACTTCTCCCCTCAGTCCATATTTTTCCAGAGTTAATCCATTATTGCTACACCGCAAATTATGATCCCAACCAACGAGCGCTTTATCCCCAAGTCAGAAAATTTCGTTTTCCCAATAAATGCTCACTCCATAAATGAAATGCTACAATTCCAACTCTGGTCAAGCTCACTCTGTCCATGGCTGAATTACTTGAGAAATCTACTAAGTTATCCCATGAAGAGTTAAACCTGCCTATGCCAAACCTTCATGTTACCGTAGCTATCAAGCCCTTAAAAACCCTCCCCTTATGGATATACTTTTCCTACCCAGTGAGGGTAGAGCTTATTTTAAACATGATATCTTCCATAATGAGTTTCTTCAATACTAGTGAGTATGTTGATCGAGTTAACCCTAGTATTGTTATCCATTTTTACCCTACACGGACAATCTCCTCACATGTTATCGAAGTACGATTTTGCATCTTATATTGCGGCGACAAAATCCATGATCGGTTCCATGAGATTTGTAAATGAGAGGAGTATTTAAGTATTCTTCTCGTCATATATCATCTCATGATTTACTTTCGATCTTTAAAATTTTCCCTTTTATGTTAGGGAGAAACTTGATGCCAAAGGGAATCCTAGGTTAGTCATCTTTTGGTCTCACATTACTCACAATTCTCCGATTCTCCTTATTCCTATAATGAGTTTGTAGCGACCTTTTTTGTTCATCCCTGTCAACTTTACCCTGTTGACAGGGGAGTCTCTCCTCCCTAGAATTAACAATGAAATCAACAAAATCCTTCAGCTCTCAAAGCATTACAAGATAGGTGGTGATCGCCTATATCAAAACTACACAGAGATTAGGATATATGGATGCTGAATTATGTGCCCATTCGTAACGCTTCAAGTATGTCCCAATGAGACTCTTTGCATTAGAGAATATTTCGATGCAGATGAATAATTAAGATATAATTCATTTTTTGCAATGCAAAGAAAAAGGCTCAACTCGGGGATCAAGAGCCAATTAGGTCCCGTCTCATTTTGTAACTCTAGGGAAGAGCTGAAAGGAAGCTAGAAAAGGATTTTAGAAGAGACTATCGTAGACTACAAAAGAGTTTCTGACTGGGTGCTCTTATGATCCAAACAACTTTATTCAGTGATATGATGAATGAAAAATAACATCACACTACACATCCACTCTGCAGACTCACGAAAATAGAAGACAATATGATAATATGTGATGAATGGACAAGGAAATTGGTTGAAAAAGATAGTGAAGCAAGTCAATGTTTAAAATGTAATGAAAGATCTTGAAAAGATACTTGACCTAGAATCTTTTGGACAGTGCGGGGATCTTCGTCACGGAGACTTTACAACAAAATTTGCAGGGAGATTAGTATAGTAGCAAAGAGTAGAATCTAAAGGAAAAGAAAAGAAGCCCTATATACAAATAATTGAAAAATTCATAATGACAAGAGCAACCAGAGACTTCTAAGAAGAACAAGGTCAAGGAAAAATTTTCCTCCTACTTAGATCGAAAGTGAGCCGTAAATTTCTATTTACGAAACTCCCTGCGGAATATAGAAAAAGGGAAAAAAAGATGTACGACAACTACTCCTATTGGTGGCTCTTCAGGCAAACGCAAGATGTTAAAAAGCAGCTAATTAACTCCTTCCAAAAAGATGAATCATTTCAGAAATCCCTAACAGACTCAGTGGAAGAGAGACGATCACAGTAACAACAGTGCGCAGTAGTGGGACATCCACTAATTTTCAAAAAGCGAGGGAATACGGAGGCAACAAAAGTGCAGAAATATCTTCTTTCAAACCTCCAAATGTAAAAGTCTTCATGGCCGACATCAAAAGAACATTCATCAATATAAAGGCCTGAACGATCCACTTAGACTTAAAATGTACAACCAATTTTTGAATATGGCTCCGAAAAAATCTAAAGAAAGATTGATGTCAACTTATGACATCCAATTTCCAGGTAAGATGTTAATAAGCCATTTGAAGCCCAAGTGCAACGAGCTCAAATAGTCGCAGACATTCGCTAGGACTAATTTTGAAGTCTTAGCAAAGGATATCCATCCTTAGATCAAATTGAGCTACCGCAAAAGCCAAACAGTGTGAGATAGATTTATTCTACCGACAGGATAAATCAATGATGACCCATAAGTTGGCATGATTCTTTGGATAATACTAATACGATTGGGCTTGCAGCTTTGAAAAAGCCTCCTCAGTGCTTAAGGATAATAGAATCAAAACTTTAGAGGAAATAATCATTGGGTTTGGGTCATAATCCTAAAGATGTGAAAGGTATTGAAGCTTTGATCAAGAGAAAAGATGATGATATTGCAAAATTTACGAGAAAACAATTAAAAGTTACCTAGGCCTCAAGACATCCACTAGTACCGCATAAATCATCAAAAAAGAATTCTGAGGAAGAACTAATGGATTTGCTCTTAAAAATTGAATGAGCAACTTCATCGCAACCGTTGAAAAAGAGCTGGAGAATGCATTAAAAAGATAAGCGAGCAAAATATTCCGACGTCTACAAAGCGAGAGTAGTGACAAATACAAAGAACAACGAGTCAACCCAACCAGACTGTCACGGAAGCAACACACGCAAATTTGAACACCGATGAATTAACAAAGTCAATGGAAGATATGAAACTTCGAGGCCATAGAGCTTCACAAAACAAAGGAACAATTGGCCACTCTAGAACATAAATATGATCTTTCAAAAATGAGTGTTCATTGGGAGTAAACACAAGAGAAGTGAACAAATTATGGAAAAAAACATTCAAAGCATTGGAGAAAAGGATCTCACATTGGAGAAACCTTTAAAAGAAAATAAATGAAATTCTTTGGGATAATATCATTCAATCAATAAAGGATGTTTGGTCCTCCATTCAAATAATGGATGAAGCAGTAATAACTTAGTTAAATTGGCTCTGGATGAGATTGAGAGATCAATGACAAGAGTTGGGAAATATGCAGCGAAGAGGCCAATAGACTTATACATTTTTTGAATACTCAGGACTAAGAATCAAATTGCAGAAATTGGTATTCGTGAATAGGACCGTAACAATTCGCGAAATAAAGAGAGTTTTTACTAAAATAACTACGTACGATACAATTTAGAACGAAGGTGCTCGGACATGCAAAAAGAAATCATTGCCTTCGCGAGAAAGATTGAATATTTTGTTAAATAGAGAGTTGCCGAGCCCTATAGTTGCGAGAAGATAAGCTAATGCAGAACTTGATAGTTATGTTGAAAAATTGGACAACATATCTTGATAATCAAGCTAGTTCTTCAACTAATTCATCAACAAAGACGATTAGCTCACAGGGGGAAAAACCTTCATGACAGATTAGAGAATTTATTTTATCTTGATGCATGTAAGTAAATCATTTGTTCCCACATCGACCTCAATTTCTTCAGATATACCGAGGGCCGATGAAACACTAAGAAAGTTGCAAAGCGACGAGGTGCCGAAGTTCAATGGTGGGAAGAAATGATGGAAATTTTGTAAAAAATTATTCATCATAAATTTTTGCCTATTTACCACAATATATCATGATAAAAAGGATAAAAGGATGAACAAAGGTCAAAGAGTATCGGAGAAGCGAGCTAATAGAGTATCGGTGACACGAAATAATCAATATAGAATTACCTAAGAGGCACAAGCAAGCCAAGATATAGGGCTCAGCCTCCAAGACATTCTTACAAGAAGGAAACATCACAACATCGCTATCATTTTTCTTATCTACAAGACCATCTTAGTCTCTATATTGTTGTAATGACTTCATGGATTGTTTTACTTCATATAATATATTCAAAACAAAGTTTTTCTTCTCTTGTGAAAAAAAATGATTAATGTTTATCACTCTTGCCCTTCAAAACTAAAGCGATGCTTTGGTCTATGTCGTCAAGTTTATTGATATGGTCTCGATGGTATTTTTATATTTTGGGCATATCACACTCCTCACATGATTAGCGTTCTCTTTGTTCTAAGGATTTTGGGTACTTTAATTTGTATTTGGAACAAATGGATGTCGGTACTCTATCCACTGCGCTTTACTATTCTACATATTGCTATTTCACTTTCTTATAGATTCCTCGCATATTTGGATGCTTTCTCAGTATGTCGATAATCTCCATGTAGACCAGATTGGGGTTTTATATCAAGTCTCGTATGTGACATGGGGTATTTTTCTATCACCGTACGGGGGTGGGACTTCCACATTTCTCGGATGGATATTTGGGTTCCAATCTTCGGATGTGAAAATGTAATGACTTCATGGACTGAAGTTTTACTTCATATAATATATTCAAAACAACGTTTTTTCTCTTGTGAAAAAATAAATGATTAATGTTTATCACTCTTTGCCTTCAAAACTAGCGATGCTGGTCGGTATCGTTGCTTTCGGTTTATTGATATGGTCTCATGGTCTTTTTTATATTTGGGACATATCACACTCCTCACATGATTAGCGTTTCTCTCTGTTCAAGGATTTTGGGTACTTTAATTTGTATTTGGAACAATGGAAGTCGGTATTCCTATCTCATTGTTTTACTATTCTACATACCGCTATTTCACTTTCTTATAGATGCCCCGGGCATATTTGGATGCTTTCAGATTGTCGATAATCTCCATGTGGATCTGCTATCGTGGGTTTTATATCAAGTCCCCCGTGTGTTGACATGGGATATTTTTCTATCACTGTCTGGGGTGGGACTTCCACTTTTCTGGATGGATATTTGGGTTCCAATCTTCATATGTGAAAATGTAATGACTTCATGGACTGTTTTAGTTCATATAATATATTCAAAACAACGTTTTTTCTCTTGTGAAAAAAAAATGATTAATGTTTATCACTCTGCCTTCAAAACTAGCGATGCTGGTCTATGTTGCTGGTTTATTGATATGGTCCGATGGTCTTTTTATATTTTGGACATATCACACTCCTCACATGATTATGATTAGCGTTTTTCTCTGTTGCAGGGTTTTGGGTACTTTAATTTGTATTTGGAGCAATGGACGTCGGTACTCTATCTGTTGCTTTACTATTCTACATACTGCTATTTCACTTTCTTATAGATGCCTCGGGCATATTTGGATGCTTTCTCAGATTGTCGATAATCTCCATGTGGACCGTTGCTGGGTTTTATATCATGTCCCTGTATGTGACATGGGGTATTTTTCTATCATTGTCTGGGGTGGGACTTCCACTTTTCTGGATGGATATTTGGGTTCCAATCTTCAGATGTGAAAATGTAATGACTTCATGGACAGTTTTACTTCATATAATATATTCAAAACAACGTTTTTCCTCTTTTAAAGTTTCATTTTTTTTTTTTTAAATTGAACCTGCCGTCGCTATACCGACGCCTTGTAAGCGTTGGAATTGCGACAGATTAGAAACGTCGGAAGAGCGACAGTATAGAACCGTCGGAAGGGCGACGTCCAAAACGTCGGACGACATTTCGTCGGAATTGTGACAGTTTACAACCGTCGGAAGGGCGACGTCCAAAACGTCGGACCACATTGCGTCGGAATTGCGACAGTTTACAAACGTCGGAAGAGCGAAGTTCAAAACGTCGGACCACATTTCGTCGTAATTGTGACAGTTTACATACGTCGGAAGAGCGACGTTCAAAACATCGGACCACATTTCGTCGAAAGTGCGACGGATTGGGAAACGTTGGAAGAGTGACGCTTGTTTGGAAGCGACGGAAAAAGTGTCGATAGTGCGACACTTTTTAATTGCATCGGAACTGCGACGGTATGGTAAACCACGTTTTTCCCGCCCTCGAACTGTTGCTCTTGTGACGACTATGTGTCGGAATAGCGACGAATTGGCCATCGGAATTTCCGCCAAATTTTCTAGTGTACATTTCGATGGAGCAAATTCAAGAGAAGGTAATGGGGCTGGAGTATTATTAATCTCTCCTACAAGAAAATGGGTGCCACTGTCTTTTAAATTGGAATACGAGGCTACTAATAATGTGGCTGAATATGAAGCACTGTTGCTAGGACTGCAGACAGCCAAGAGCATGGGTATACAGAGTTTAAAGGTTCTGGGAGATTCTGAGCTGGTGGTCAGACAAGTCAGAAATCAGTTTCAAACCAAACATCCTCGGATGACAGCTTATAGAAATGAAGTATGGGACATGGTGGAGAATTTATTCTCAGCATTTAATATCTAGTTCATGCCTCGAGAACAGAACATAATGGCAGATTCACTTGCTGTAGCTGCCAGTACATTTCGTCCTCCTCATAATCCTCTCCTGAGGTATGAAATCGAGGTACGTTATAGGCCATCTATCCCAGATAATATCAAACACTGGCAGGTATTTGAAGATGAGGAACAAATGAAGAGATTCCTGGAAACAGTGGGAGAATTCTCTAATATGGAGATTGATGATTGTGGGGAAGAAGATGAGGCTGAAGATATTTCAGAAAATAAGTGGGAAGAGAAAATGGCAGGAAGTAAAGTGTTGTAGCTGAAAGGAAATGTTATACCTAGAGGACTGGTGCCTCTAGAAAGATTATTTGACAAGAATGATATCTCATTGCAACCTAGAAAAATAGTAGAAGAAAATCAGGTAGAAGACCTGAATTTGGGTATTGAGGCCGATCCCAAAATTGTCAAACTGTCCAAGAAAATCCCAGAAGAATATAAGGGGCTATATCATAAATTATTTCAGTCTTACAAAGATGTGTTTGCATGGTCTTATCAGGACCTAAAAACTTTTGATATCAGTATAATGCAGCACAAAATTCCCCTGAAGGCAAATGTAAAGCCCTATAAGCAGAAGCTCAGACAAATAAATCCTCTGCTGCTTCCGTCCATTGAAAAAGAAATCAAGAAGCTGCTAAAGGCCAAAATAATTGTACCATTAAGGTACTCTGAATGGGTAGCAAATCTAGTTCATGTTCGAAAGAAGAATGGAGAAATAAGGCTATGTGTGGGTTTCCGAAATTTAAATAGAGCATCTTTAAAGGATAATTATCCATTGCCCAAAATGGATCACATTCTACAGAAAGTGGTTGGAGCTTCCAGGATGTCAATGATGGATGGATTCTCTGGTTATAACCAGGTGGCTGTGTTTCCAGAAGACCAGAAGAAAACTGCTTTCACCACACCGTGGGGAACATTCATGTATGCTAGGATGCCTTTTGGGCTAATTAATGCAGGAGACACCTTCCAAAGGGCTATAGATATTGATTTTGTCGAGGAGCAAGATAAATTTCTGGTGGTGTACCTTGATGATATTACAGTTTTTTCAAAAAATGATGCTGAACACATTGAGCATTTACGAAGAAATTTTGAAAAATGCAGAAGGTATGGCCTTTCTCTTAATCCACAAAAGTCTTTATTTGCATTAGAGGAAGGCAAACTTTTGGGACATATTGTAACTAAATATGGGGTAAGGATAGATCCCAAAAGAGTAGAAGTCATAAATGGTATTTCCCTCCCCAGGAATAAGAAGGAAGTGCAGGTGTTTTTAGGTCGCATAAATTTTCTGAGAAGGTTTATTCCTAACTATGCTGAGATAGTTAGGCATATAACGGATATGCTAAAGAAGAATAATGAGGTGAAATGGTCACAAGAATCACGGGAGGCCTTTGCTAGAATTAAAGCTGCATTTGCTGAAGCCCCTGTACTAGCTGGGCTAGATTATACAAAACCTTTTATGATATTTTCATTTGCTTCACCTCATACAGTAGCTGGAGTTTTGTTGCAGAAAAATGAAGATGGATATGAGCAACCTATTGCTTTCTACAGTCAGGTGCTCCATGATGCTGAATTGAAATACAATATATTAGAAAAGCATGCATATGCCCTAGTAAAGTCCCTCAAAGCCTTTAGAATGTATATTTTGCAGTCTCACATTACTTCATATGTCCCTACAGCAGCTGTCAAGGACATTCTCATTCAGGGAGACAGTGAAAGAAAGAGGGGAAGGTGGATAGCTAAAATACAGGAGTATGATCTAGATATTCGTCCTACCAAGTTAATCAAAGTACAAGGGCTTGCTAAAATGTTATCTGAATCGAACTATCAAGCTCTGGGCATAAATTTGTCCATGATTGCAAGTGAAGAGTCTGAAAAAGAAGGGGAACAGCAAGGAGTGAAGAGTGCTACCCAGAAAGCACATATAAAGTATCTCACTAGTCCATGGTACAAAGAAATAGTTGAATATATTTTGACACTCAGCTGTCCTCCAAGTTGTGACAAAGCAAAATACAGAGCATTACAATTGAAATCACAGAAGTATATAGTTGCTAATGGCCAACTATATTGGAGAGACCCTTCAGGTATCTTACTTCTGTGCCTAACAGAGGATGAAGTAGAAAGTATAATGGTGGAGTTTCATGAAGGAATCTGTGGAGGACATTACAGCTGGACAGCCACTGCTCATAAAATACTGAAGGCAGGATTTTATTGGCCCAGGTTATTTGGAGATGCCTTCACTTGGGTCATAGCATGTGATAAATGTCAGAAATTTGCTGAAAGGCAAAAGTTAGCAGCTCTGCCTTTGATTCCGGTTCATGTAAATGAACCATTTCAGCAGTGGGGAATTGATTTTATAGGTGAAATACATCCCCCTTCAAGTGGCCAACATAAATGGATATTGACAGCCATAGATTACTTTACAAAATGGGTGGAAGCCATACCTGCAAGGAATGCTACAGATACTGTGATAATCAAGTTCATGGAGGAAAATATCATATCTAGGTTTGGCTGTCCTACTAAAATAGTGACTGATAATGCACAGGCCTTCAAGTCTGAAAAAATTGTGAATTTCTGCCAGCAGTATAATATTACATTGAATCACTCCACAGCTTACTACCCACAGGGGAATGGCTTGGCAGAGTCTTCAAACAAAACTTTGGTGAGGGCCTTGAAGAAAACTATAAATGAGAATCAGAAGAATTGGGATTCCCAATTGAAATTTTCTCTATGGGCTAATAGAATCACCAGCAATAGAGTGACTGGGAAATCTCCATATGAATTGGTATACGAATGAGTAGCAGTGTTTCCTGTGCAGCTGGCCTTACCAGTGGCACGCTTTATGAAAGAAAGTCAAGAAGAACTGGATGATATGGTCAGGAGAATCAATCAATTGGTAGAATTAGAGGAAACACGGGATCAAGTGAATCAGAGGTTAACAAAATATCAGGAGAAAATGAAACATATATTTGATCAGCATGCAAAATACAGGAAATTGCAGATTGGAGATCTAGTGCTTAGATGGGATATCCGGAGGGCTGAAAAAGGAAAGCATGGAAAATTCGACCCCCTCTGGTTTGGTCCCTTCAAAATTGTGGAACAGGGAAATAATAACACCTTTATGTTGGAGAATTTACGGGGTGATTGGTTAAATGCCCCTGTAAATGGTCAATTTCTTAAACCATACTTCCAATTCTGATTCAAGCATGGATTTCTTGATGTACCATATTGTAGATAAGTTTTGTTCCAGTTTTGGTTTAATCCAAGTGGACGTGCTGATAAATTATGGAGTGAAGTACTGAGGGGCTGAAGAACAGGATTTACAAAAATGATAAACAGGAGGTCTGCGAAGTTCTCGACACGTCCAGGAACGAACGTGTCGTCCCTAGATGGAGCCGATGTTGACTATATTAGCCCCTCCATTCAAGTTTCTAGCTTACAGTCCCGTTTGAATCTGTTTAAAACCTCTTTTGTGGCCTAAGACCTTCATATCCTACCTATCGTTACCCTTCCCGCCCACGAAACACATTAGACAAAGGCTAACATCTGCACTTAAATATATATCGGGCCTAGCCCCTTCAGTCTCAGCCCCCTTTATTTTATTCCCCATACGACTTGGGTGCTAGACCAAGTGCCAGACTGAAAGGCGCTTAACATGAGCGGCTATCGGGCACACCCCTAGCCGTCTGATCAAAAGTAAATCAACGGTCCGCAAACAGCTTGCCATGGTGGTTCCCGCGCCCGCGTTCATTGCTCAAAACCGGCCTGTTTCCGTCGCACAACTTTTCAGTAGTAGGTGGTATTCTCCAAATCCCAGCGATTCCATTCAGCAGATGCCATGCGTCCCAGGTCACTGTTTGAATACCACCGCTCATCATGCATTATCATCCGGATAAAGATGTGCACCAAAATCTACGTGAGCCGTTCGATCTGAAAGGCATCATCCGACAGTCGTCGCGCTGTGAAGATGTGCATGTGTTAAGCCCAGTGTACAATGTCCCGGGCCCGCCTTTCCATCGGTCTCCAATACATTGTTAACCGTTGATCCTGTTTGCGGATCGTATGGTCCAGAATCATTTACAAGCTCTGCTGGTTGACCAAGTCCACCTCCACGTCATCCTTTCCATACAATCTGTCGTACGTTCACCCACCAATAATCTACGTGTCTGTCGTATTCTCCTCGGCCCTTTATGTGCTCTATTTTTGAGTCAGATTATAATGTTCACGTTAAAAACCCTCACTCTTTGACCCAACATTGTTGCGCTGAGTTTTTCATCACCACCCTGTTTTGTTCCGCCATTCCACTCACCTGCACAACCATCTCCATTAAACCCTACCACGTCCATCATCTCTGTGTCTGTTTTTCTTTAACAAGTTTGTGAGTTTTGCAGGTTTATGGCGGTGGAGAACGACCATAATTCGTAGCCTCCATTACAGAAGCCGATGCTGCTTCGAAGGACAATTCTTCAGAGGCAAATTTAGGAATAAAATCTTGGGAGGCTGTTGCGACATGACAGCTATTTAAGAAGCAAGGGTCAAGATATATCAAACCCTCTGGGGCCATCCGAAACACGAATTGAGTAGATGGAGATATTAATGGAGCAGCGAAGAAATACCAATGAAAAATCAAGGAATTCGGGGCCAGACATTGAAGATTTTAAATTCAAATTCAAAGTTAGAAGACAGAGGGTACCATGCACAAGAGAACTAAACCCTCCAGGTTTTATTGCATTAAATTTATCTTTCAGGAAAGGACAGAATGTTGGTGTGATTTTGCTTTTTTCCGTGCTCCTGAATAGATTTTCCGCCCAGTGCATTTACTTCATGGAGCTGGCCGCAGAGTACATGTAATATTTCATGGCCGTCAAATAGTATGGGCACGAAATGTTTCCGCCATTTTGTTTTAATGAAACAATTAATTGTTTTCACCTACTTCTTTTATGAGTTTTTCTTCTTCTTCCTCTATAAAAACCGGGAAGAAAGACATTGTAAGGGTTCCAGATTTTTATCAGAGAAGTGTGCAGTGAAAGGCATTTTTGTATACATCTTGTAAAAGCTCTTGTATGAAGGCTCAGAGCCCGTAGGGTCTCAGTGAGGGGGAGTTCTATATGTATTAGAGGATTCTGGTCTTTGGTATCCCACAGTATGTAACTTCCTTTCATATGTTTAATACAACATTTCATTTTATCCATCTTCTTGTATCATGTACTGGAATGCGAGTGGCTCACTGATTTTAGGTAAGGATTTATCCTAGTTGATACCCATACTTGGATTAGTCAAGCGATTTAAATATGGCTTAGGCATGATATACTGTTTCATGTTCATTTCATCCATCTTTCTACTATATTAGTTGCTTTGGGAGGGTGCTTTTAAAACGCCATTGTCATGTATGGATTCTTAGATTGATAAGCCCATATATGGTTCTGTTGTGTATCTGGGTATCAGACCAAAGATAACTAATATCTTCTTATATTTCTTTCACAGCATTCACCTCCTGATATTCGATTTCTGTGGCATATTACTTGAATCGGCACTCTTTACAGTAAATTGTCTCTTAATTGTCTGATGATTTTGTATTGGAGCTTTGCATCTTGTCTCTGCAACATTACTTTCCCTGTGGCAGTTTCTGTAAGTTCTGGTCCCATTTAAATTAATTTCCTTGTTTACAAGAGATAGCAGGAGAGCCTTTGGATTGACACCCAAGTTTTATTATATGCTCCTTGCTATGATAAGATGTCCTAGACACTGGTCTATGGAAACTCTAGGCTGTCTCTAGGAGCGACAACATATGTCGACAACAGTACAAAAAAAATCAGTGAACCACAAGGTGAAGTAGATGGGTGTATGATACCTTTGTTCAGAAATCATTGGATTTTATTCTTGATTTCCAAATTTTCCATGATTGACATGCGATACATACCAATGTTTGGAAGTGGAACATCTTGCTGCAGTTGAATCTCATGCTGAATCCCCCTCTTGGGAGGTAACCCACTTGGTTCTTGAAACATCTCGCCATGCTGACTTACCACATCAAACAAATTAGATTTTAATTTTTCATCACATCCTTCAAAAGATTCATATTCAATATCATCCTTTTTCTTGATCATGAGAAGCACAAAATTTTTACTTGCATTAACTAGTCTCTTCATCTACCCTGCATTAACTAAATCAATATTAAGCTTTTTGCGATGAGCTCTCACAATATACTCCACCCCATCCTTGAGAAAATGATATTTGTTCTCATGGAAATAAAATAACGCTTTCCTATCATACAAATATGGACTTCCCAAGATAATTCCAGAAATGCCAAGTGGAACCACATCTAACTCAACTTCATCAAAAAAGTTTGCAGTAATTGCAAATCGAAATATGAATTTCCTTGTAACCAGTGAATTGGCATTCTTAACTATCCAACCCAAAGGGTATGGCTTATGATGTGGTACATTTTCAAGGTTAAGATTTTTTACCAAGTCTTCTGAAATCAATTTTGCGTGTGACCCACTATCAAACAATGCATCACCCTTTGTATGATTTATTTTAAATTGGAAAACTAGGTCCAAACTCCATGTTGTGAAGCTCAAATAAAGACACCAACATTTTTATTGGGTTCCTCTTTTGAAGAGGTGCAATATTGATCTAAATATCATCTTTATCTGATGAGCAAAACATTTATTTGAATTTATTTTTAATACTTTCAAAATATGTGCAGGTCGGCCTTAAGGTTTTACACCCCTAGCAAATGTGTCACACACCTCAATGATTGATATAAATAGAGTCAACGTTGGAGGACATCAACTCATCCTCACACATCATCTCTCCTCTTCTGATTGGTTCGAGCTCCTTGGAGGCAGTTTCGGTTCACACGTGGGAAAGAAGGACGAAGAGAAATCTGTTGCAGCTAGGGTTTCCACGCAAGTTTGACCAGTGTTGACTTTGGTCAACGCAAGGTGGAGACTTCGATTTTGGAAGGCCGTACATTTTTTCACAAGAACCGAGGTCAAATATTGACCATAGACCGTGCTGTGTTGACTTTTACTTGTTGTTGTTGTTGCTGCTGTTGTTGCTGTTACTGCTATTGCTGCTAGTGCTACAGTTGTTCCTGCTTGCTGCTATTTTGCGTTGAATTTTCTGGGGTAGCATTTACTTTTCTGGGGTTGACTTTGAGTTTACCATGTGGTTGTTTTGAGGGTTGTTGTGACACATTTTGGGTTGGCTGACCAAGGGGACTTTACTGGTTGAAGCATCCTGTTGACCGTCGTAACGCTCCAACACATTTATATGTTTTTGGTTTGTCTTTTGTTGATCTACTGGTATGTTCTATCAGCATTTTACTTGATTGTTTATGTGATTGCTGTAGTGAAAGTAAAGTTGCATCAAGCATAGAACATCTACATAAATTTACAGATTTGAAATCACCCTTAAATGGAACAATTCTATCCTTGTGCCTTCATTTGGAGTGTTGTTGTGACAATTTGAGGAACTAGTACTTGTTATAGATTCTTTTCCCTTTTTGACCATGGCTACAATATTGGTCTCATCACTAGAATCAGATCCAAGATCATGTTGTGTGGTGGTAGTCATCTTTTGTTTCCCCTTATTTTTTGGTTTCCTAGGCCTTAGTTCAGGATGTAATTTCCAACAATGGGCTTCATCGTGCCCTTCTTTGGAACAATGTTTGCATGTAGTTTTCTCCCCTTATTTCTTAACACTTGCATTATTCTTTCCCTTCCATTTCATCCCTTCTCTTTCCCCTTAACCTTGAATGGATTTTTCTTACTACCCTCTTCCTGAATGTTCTTTCCCCTTGCTTCAAGATGTGTGGCTTGCACACAGACTTCATCTAAATTGCTTGGGTTAAACATAAGGATAATATGTTTCAAATATGAATGTAAACCCCCAATGTATTTCAAGAGTGTGTTTTGGGAATTCAAGTTTATTACTAACAAAAAAGCCCTTTTTCTAAACTCCTGGGTATACTCTTGAATTGTTTGACCCTTGAGTTGCCTAAAGTTTTGCCAAATCATAATAGATTTTTGCATATAGGCTAATGGATAAAACTGTATTTTAATTGAATAAATAAACTAAACCCAAGAAATGGATATCTTACCATGGATTCACATTTCCTCTTGAGTCTTTGCTTCCCACCAGACTAGTGCTGCTCCTAGCCTCAATGAAGCCAACTGGATATTTATGTTGTCTTCTTGTAGATTTTGAATTTTGCAATATACCTCCAATTGACAGATCCAATTATCCAACTTCTCTGCATTTACCTCGCCATTGTACATGGGAATTTCAAACTTAATGTCTAATTTGGGTAATGGGGTTTTTCCTTTTGGGTTTTTTGAATGAGTATGGGTGGTTTTTGTGGTGGAAGTGGAAGATGATGCTGATGAATATGATGAGGATGAGGATGGTGGAGATGGAGGTGGCTTTCCTCCACTGCCCTTTGAACTCTTCTCTTCATCCTTCTTATCATCTGAAGTTCCTTCTCCATGTGGAGGCTTAGAACCTTCTCCTGCCCTTTCAACAGTGAATGCATTAAACATGATTTTAACCATCCTCTTTAATTCATTGAAGTATCTCTTGACATCTTCCTCTTCTGAATGTCCTTGAGTCTCTCCAACACCTAACATGATGGTTAAGTATTCAAGCTCAGATTCTGATGCTTGTACCTCTTCAATCAACTCAGCTTCTTGTGCAATTTGTACCTCCTCATTCTCAACTTCTGGAGATAAAACTTTACGTGCTTCAAGTGCAGTTATGAGTGGAACTTTGGGTGAATATGATGCTCTTGTAGCTCTACTTCTTCTATTCCTAACCTCTCGACTAGCAACCAATAGTTTCCCTTCTCCTCTCTTCAACTTCAACCTTGTAAGCATCACAAAATTGCAACTATTAAAACCCTTCTTGCACAAAACTCAAGCAAAACAAGAAAATAACCTTTGCTCTGATACCATCTTGATATGAATTTGATTGTTAATTTTTTTGTGATAATATCGTCTTCAGATTTATATTAAAAGTGTTGATCTTTTCTTCTTGTACAAGGTATATTGAAGTGCTTATGATTGATTAACAAGTAAATGTATGGATATTAAGTTGAAAACTTGAACATAAAAGCATAGAAACTAAATGTTGAACAACAACATATAAACACATAGCAAACCATCACAATTGAATCAATAACACTTTGTTTTGATGAAGGATTTCACCCCTCCTGGGCTACATCTCCTTGGTCCAGCTTCCATGGAATGAGCCTTTGTATTAGCTCAATTGTGTAAATAATTTTGTTTACAGTCTCCTATTGCATTTGCAACCTTCTCCAATGTGTCCAAAACATCAAAATATATTAAGAATGACTCTTCCTAAGACAAAATTGGTCGAACATTAACTCAATTATGGAAAAAACAAATTTTCCTACAATTTCTCCCCCAAATCTGCAGAAGACTCCAGATAGCTCCACTATTTTGGTGGAATCCGCTGAATCTGAAGCTGCCGCTAAATCTGTCGCCAGTTTAAACACAGGATTAACTAGCATATGAGACGACTTACCTGTGATAAGTGTGCCTTAACTGCGCATTTATCCATATAATATAATCTTGGTTTATTAATGTTAATCCCACAAATTAGTGCATAAAACATGGTTTAACATTAATATAAACTCATGTCGTTTTAATCTGCTCCACCCACGGTCTTTGTTGTACAGTCACATGGGAGGGGGATGGCCCCCTCCGAACCCCAGTCGTCGGAAACAACAAAGAATAAGTAGAAGTGGCGACCCTTATGAGTTAATACCCATTGGATAGTAGAGGTGGGAAGGCATAGGTGTGGTGCGGGGTAGGTCATGGGTTCGACCCCCGACCCCGACACCATAATTTTGATCCTCGGCACAACAGTGAAACATAAGTCATAAAATTTGGTTAATATATATATTCTGCTTGTTCAAAGGGTTTCTCCCCCATCATATATATACTCGCATGTCCGCTTGCCAAAGGTTTAGACTTTGGGTATAAATATATGTCCATCCCACCATATTTAAAACCTTAGGTTGCAATAAAATCTATTCGCCCACCTGTAACATAGTTTGGAACTTTGGGTAATGAAAAATGTAAATAACCTGAAATATAAACATATGTCCAAAACCTTGGTTATTTCAATAATTTAGAATTTAAACATAAACAAAGGTTGGATGGGTCCACCAGAGGGGGCACGTGGCGGCCCCTGGTTGCACCATGTGTCCAGCTCTGGTTGGACTATTCCAACTTAAAAAAAATTCCTTCAACCTTAGGATAGTTGTAAAACAAATTCACCTTAAAATTTCACTGGCGAATTTGGTTGTAACACTTGTCACATTTTCATTGGGCTAAACCTAGAGAATATTCCCTGAATATATCTGGAGTGCTAAATGGGATGCCATGTCATCAACCTGTCATTGTTCTGCAATTTTTTTAGTTGTTTGAGCAAACAGACAACAGGTCATAACTTCCTCATCCGAAGTCATATTTTGATGAAACGAATTGCGTTGGATTCTTTGAGACGAGATCTATGCTGTTGTTCTGGTTTGGAGCATTTTTTAGCACTTTCATTTTTGAGCTTAATATTGAGCCTCTGATCACTAGAAGAGTTTCCTAGGTGGTAGCATTGGCTCTCTGTTGGAAGTGTTTCCTAGGTGGTAGCATTGGCTCCCTGTTGGAAGTGATTCTAGGTGGTAGCACTGGCTCCCGAATTAATAGAGGGTGGTAGATTGAGCTCCCCTCTTATGTCAAATTCTTCTTCTTCAGATTCGATAATTTCCAACATGTGAGGAGAGACAAGAAATATATTAGAAGGGATAAACAGAGATGAAATGAGATGAGTTGTGACGACATTTGATGATGAGATACTTGAGATAGGACATGTTATGATAACAGGATTGGAATTTATCCCTAAATGAGAGGGAGTGTTAATTTTTGGTAGCTATGTGGTAAATTCCAATCATGGGACTATATTCCTCTTTTCGAGAGGACCAATATTGACTATTGAAATTATAAATTTGGACAATGGAAAGTATATTTTTGAATTGAATCCCACATGTCAAAATTTTAGCAGGTTATCCCTGAAGCAAGCTAAACACCCTTGGAAGGATATAAATACAAGTGATCTCAACCTCATTTGGACATTATCATCATGATAAGTGTTCATCTTCCTTTGGTTTGGCTCGCACAGGTATGATATGGTTTGTGGAAATTTCACTTGCACAGGTCCGAGATTTAAGGGTCTAAAGCCTGCATGTATGCTAGGGTTTTGGTTTCCAACCACATGCATGACACAAGCAGTTTTTGGTCACAACAATAGGAATTCAGGCCTATGCGTGCAGTTGAAGGGTTTCAACCACACGCATGACACTCTCTCCATACAGTTGGAACCTAGGGTATTGCTTTTTAGTTGACCAATTTTTTTTTTTCAGTTGACCGCAAAGTTCAGTAGTTGACCGCAGCTAGTGATAGTTGATCACATGCCTCTGAATCAGGGTTTTGAGTATTATCATTGCTAGGTTCATCAAATGGTTTTTTTTTTTGGTTGATTTTATTGGATAAGTTTATGGTTGAAGATATGGATCATTGTAATCTCTATTTTTGGAATCATTCAATGAAAATCTAATAAGAACTGAATTTGAAATGGTTTTCCCCATAGTGGGTTTTTCCTTGGTCTTCGACCAATCTTGGTGTCTCAATGTGTGAATGATTTTCTTCTATTTTTCCTTTATTTTCATTGAATTGGTGATAATATTGTTCTTTCTAAATAGTTTCATATATTGTTGAATAATGTGGTCAATTTGAATCATGTCATGATGTTGTGGTGTGAATTTAATATGTAAATGATGAAATTCAATTATCTAAAGAAAATAACAATATAGCCCTAAGAAAAATTAACACCAAGATATTCCTTCCAAGATGAAAAGGATCAAATTCTAGTCAACAAGAGTCGACCTTCTTCAATACTGCATCAATCATAGATTTCAACCTCCTGCATCAATATTTTTCCTTTTGCTACATACCTACAATTTTTGCCCCTTCCTTCAACCCATAATCTTGCATGTGCAACAAAAAAAGAGAGAATTTCGACTTCTTTTTGCTAGACAAGTGTCTCTTTCATCTTCATTATGTTTCTCCTTCGCTTGTGATGATATGATTTCACTTCCTAGGTATCTCACACATCTTCTCTTCCTCTTGTAACTACAGATAGAAACTTGCTTGAATAGATTCCACAATAGGTCAAATTCTTAGCTTATTTATATCCATTTCAAGGTGGTTGAATCCCTTCAATGAGGCCGACTTGACTTCTCTTTAGGCTGACTTGGTGGAGGAGGTACAATATATATTTTTGACACAAAATTATATTATTATTTGATACAATATTCCCAATAAGGGTGTAATACAAGATGACAAGGACTACGACTAATGAAAAATATGCTAGAAACACACAATGGGTGCTTAAACCTGGAAAATAAATAAATTGAGCATGAAACCCATGCTTACAAAAATATTTTTCTTTTGATATTTACAATAAATTTTCTCTTTCTTTCTTTTTTGACAAATACATAAGAATTGCATTATGTCATGAGCTAGACCACAATTATGAAGGCCGATACTAGTTACATTTCTCAACACTCCCTATTAACTAGGGAGGTATTCATAATTTTTCAACTGGTACAAGGTTTACCTCAATTTTAAATGTTCCAAGAAGAGTACAACATCACACACATGCTTCGGATACCAAAACTGCCAAAGTATCCTCCCAACAGGGACTAAGTTGTCATCAAGGAAACTTGCCACTATAGGTACGATCATGCTACAACCCTGGTAGCAATCCAACGAGATATAGATACCATCTAGGCCTTCATGTCAAGACACCAACCCTTACATGTATCTAGGTATCATCAAGGTCAAACACTAAAATAGAGCTCCATAAGACCAAGATACCCTCCCACATCATGATCTAGACATCATCAAAGCCAAACCATAACTGATATCTCAACACCAACTAGGCCAAGATGTCCCAAGTACCATCATATGGGAAACTTATGGTACTTATCTCTATCTCTCAACCAAATTAGAGATATCCATCAATACAAGCATGCTTCTAAAATATACAAACTTATCAGTGAGAGATAAACACATCAGCTACTTGTTCATCCATATAAACATATCGTAGCATCACAACCCCAATCACTTCCAATATATTGGTTCTTATTATCGGTATGCTAGAAAAATATCCGGGGATTCTCAACCATTATGATGTTGATTAGGTAATCACAATATCCAAACAAATATCGATGGAATATTCCTTCTCCAACTTCATGAGCAGTACCAAACTCAACTTCAACACTTCTCAAGACAATCAAATATTATTCTCAACACATCAATACTAGAAGTGCTTTAGTTATTCTCCAATCTCACTTTATCCTTACTATATGTATGGATAACACATCATGTCGTCCCTCATAATTATGGAGATGTTGATAGTTTTGTATACCGCCAACATATAGGGGTTCTCCCCAATGTGAATTCCCACTTATACCTCACACCATTTGGAGCAGGAGCCCCATCTGGAGTATCAACCCAACCACCATAAAACAAAGGTTCGCCTTGGTTTCAACGGATAACATAAGATATTATATAAATAAATCTTGAATAATAAAGTAAGTTGACATTGTTAAACATCGATTTCAATTTCTAAAAGGATACCTTCATGAGCGGAAGAGACAAAAGTGAGCCTCTAGAAGGAAGTAATAGTGCTAACCTAACAGAGGCACACGAGCAGAGAAATATTTCTTAGTTATTTAGTGAAATAGTTCACATAGAGAGAACGATCATTAAACCACATACAACACATATTCAACAAGATAAGTACGGAGGCCACCGAAATATTTCAATTTCATTAGTACATATGAACAAAACATATATAGCAAAAATCCAAAGAGTAGTCCTCAGACATTCACAATACATGCATGAAAATGTGTTGGCTCATAGAGCTTCAGTATTAGGTGAAAGATCCAAGTACACGGTTACAAATATGAGGCAATAGTTCCAATAGTGGAACATTAAGTCTCTTCTTGATTCTCTAAAGAATATTTTTCTCCCCTATTCCAAGTAGATGAGCCAAGACTAGCTCTCCAAACCTTAAGCCTCAAAAAGACCTTTTATTGAGTTATGAGGTTGCTTTTATAATAAGGTGAATGAAATTTCATATTCCCATGACTCTTGAATTACCCTCATGAATCTTGGACTTCTAAACAACTCTTGAACTTTAAGATGAATTTTGGACTTCTAGACAATATTTGTCCATATATGAGCAAGTGACTCTTCATGTTCCACATATGACTCTTGGACTTCCACACAGTACATTTTGTCCTTTCATGAGAATACATCATTACATTCCACATGATTTGATATGACACATTGACATATATTTACCATTATTATGACACTTGTATAAGTTACAACTTGACAATGATGACATGGACATCATGATGAGGTGGTGATGCAAAGTTGTTTTCCTTGCTACTTCATCTTGCATTATTGATGGTAGATATGATATATGCTTCATATTTATGAAATATCTACTTTGCTTCTCGCCTTGAACACCCTACAAAGGGTCTTTGATCAATATCAGAATATTTTGAGTCATCATGCTATTTCTTCTTTCTATCTAGGTCCATGATCTACTTCATATCTCCATGATATATTTATTTTGTTCTTCTTCTCCGCAGGTTTTTCTTTATGATTTCTCCTTTATATATTCTCTTGAGAATCACCTTTTCATGTTAGAAAGGTTCTCCTATCAATGAAAATCGTTCATGAAAAGGAAAAATAAGTAAAGAACGTCTATTTTATCACTACTTATCTCATGGAATGATCTGCTCATCATAGGCTTATGAAAGGATTAAAAGAAGAGGGCTTGATCGGGAGGGCACATTTAAACTCATCAAGGCTCACAAGAGGACTTTAAGGTGTGCTCCAGCAAGAGAGACAAAGCTCACAAGGTGCAAGGGCACACTCCGAAGGGACGAAGGAGTGAGGCTTCAGACCTTCAGGCCTTCAAGGTGCACTCGTGCTCAAAGAGACAAAGAGGGTGCAAGGGCACACTCTAAAGAGATGAAGGAGTGAAGTTTAGGGACTTCAAGTGATATGAATATGAATGTTAGTGTTTTTGTGCTAATTTCATCTATAGAATTATAAACAATTTGTTGATATTTTTCTTAATGTGCATAGGTTTCTTGAGGTGTTTGTGAGTGTTAAACAGGTAAATGTATTGAGTTTTATGTTAAATTCATGAACATAAAAATATTAAAACATAATGTTGAACAACAGCAATAAAATGTACAACAAACCATCAAAATTATCCATAAACATAGTTTTTTGATGAAGGAGTTCACCGCTCCAGGGCTACATCTCCTTGGTCCAGCTTCCATGGTGTGGGCCTCTGTATTAGCTAAAAAAGGAAAAAGTGTTGTTTACAATCATATATTTCTCCTTAAACCTACTTCAATGTGTTCATAATGTCCAAATCATCCAGAATAGACTCTTCTTTCTCCCAATTTGGTCGAATTTTGCAAAAGTTATGGCCTCCTCAATTCTGGCCTAGGAAACCCCATTAAAACTGGAGAAAACTCCAGTTAAGGCCGCTAATTTTGGAGATCCGCCAAAATTGGAAGACTTCGCCAAATAAGCGGACGTATTAATCGGGATTAATTAACTGATAAGCTAGATTAACTAATGGATAAGTGTGAGTTTAAATGCGCTAAGCGCGTTTTATGAAATTTGCATTAACCATATGATTAGTGCTTATAAATAGTGATTATGGTTAATTAAACCACATTTAATACTTTAATCCTACCATTAAACTTTAAATCCACTTCTAGTCGTAGTGCAACGGTCCTTTAGTGAGGGGGTTGGCTCGCAGGGCTATCCCCCTCCTTACCCCCGCCAGATGAATTGTATGAATATAAATATAAACCGTGGGCATATGTTAATAAGAGCTAAAGTTGTGGTATGTTGGTAAGTTGGGCGCGTTGTGTGGGGGATATCATGGGGTCGAGCCTCAACCTCCGCCCAGCCTGTGTATAAAATATTTGCCACCCGTATATATATTAATCTGACCATTGACCATATAAAAATTCGGATAATTCGACCTTAGGATAAAAAAAATTCACTTTCCAAACTTTCCAGCGAATCCTGCAATGACACTTGTCACAATGTTATTGGGAAAAAATGATGGAATATTCCCAAAATATCCTTTTTTTTCTCACTAGGTTGCCATGTCACCAATCTATCACTTATGCAATTTTTTTAGCAGTTTAGGAAAACGAACATCAGGCTTTATCTTCCTCATCCAGAGTCAGTTTTTGATGAAACGAATTGTGTCGGATTCCTGGCGACGAGCTCTTCCTTTTCGTTAAGTTTCCAATCAATTCTGAGCACTTCCATTTTTTAGCTTTAACACTGAGCACCTGATCATTCCTCCCCATTAGAAGCCTTTTGGATCCAAAAATCTCTTTGATTACTGATCATGTGGATGAGGGTACAATACTTTCACCCTTCTAGTCTCAATCCACTGAAATTTTCCCATTTTCATCAAATTGAGCTTTTCACAAAAATTAATATTTTTCCTTGACTCTTGCTATTGTAGACACTATCATGCTACAATTTCCCTAAATTTGCAGAGCAACAAGTTGTTCTTGCAGAAACAAAATTTTCCCCACCTCGGTCATCAATCAAAGGAAACTTAAAAATTGTCTCACCTCGCACACTATCGTCATGGAAATTCTTAGTTGCTCTTGCTTTGTACTTGTGTCAAATCTTGACCAAGTATTTTAGTCATTGCCATGTACCATTTGGAAACCAAAAACAAGCACTTGTGGAACCTATGCCTTCTTTGTCAAATTCCTTTGGCGCTTTCTCTTTGAACTTTGCACTCTCTTACACTGGCATCTTGTTTCCAACACTGCTCAACACTGATGTTAACTGCTGCAACTCTTTCACATATTTTTTACCTCCTTTCAAAGGCAACCTGTTAGAGTCCTGAAACATCCCATTACAAGCATAAGAAACTTCAATGAAATATACTTGTTCATTCAATGCATCGTTTTTAAAGGCCTCATTCAAAACATCTCTATGATTGATCATTAACAAAGTCAAATTTTGACATTCATTCACTATTCTCTTCATTTATCCTGCATGTATAAGAGATAAAATTGTCTTCTTCTTATGCGCTCGTACTCAATTCCATATTTAAACAAGTGATACTTATTCCCATGGCAATGAAATACTGATTTCCTATCATAAAGATAAGGACTTCCAAAAAAAATACCTGAAATCTCAAGCGGCACCACATCAAGGTCAAATTCATCAAGAAAGTTTGAATTGATGGCAAACCTTAGTATGCACTTCCTTGTTACTTGCAATTTTGCATTCTTGCATATCCACCCTAAAGAATAAGGCCTTGGATGTATAATAGTTTCAAGGTTTAGCTCCTTAACTAAGTCTTCAGAAATCAAATTAGCTTGAGAACCACTATCAAATAGTGTGTCTATCTTGGTATGTTTAGAAACAACTCTAATGTGAAAGAGTTAAATTCTTGTATCTTCATGTTGAATTACATTGGAATAATTTGAAGAACCAGTGCTTGCTATGTTCTTACCTTTCAAACCCATTGTTTTAATCTTGGTTTCATCTCCTGAATCTGAACCTAATTCATGTTCAATTATGGAAATATTTTTCCCCTTCTCTTTGGCTTTCAGTTTGTTTGGCTTCAACTCTGGATGAAGTTGCCAACAATGGCATTCATCATGGCCATTATTTTAACAATGTTTACATGTGGGTTTCTCTTTCTCTCTTTTGATAGATCTATTTATCTTTCATCTTCCATTAAAACTTCCCTTTCATTTACCCTCATACTCAAGGAAATTATCACTTTTCTCATCTACACTTTGTTTCCCTCTTGCTTCTAAATGTGTGGTTTGAACGCAAACCTCATCTAAGTTTGTGGGATTGAACATGAGAATAGTGTGCCTAAGGTAACTTTTAAAACCCCCAATATACTTTAACAAAGTTTCTTGAGAATACAAATTAATACCCAAAATAAGATCTCTTCTCCTAAATTCATGAGTATAATCTTGCACACTTTTCCCTTTCAATTGTCTAAATTTATGCCATTCCATAATGGCTTTTTGCATGTAAGATAGAGGATAAAATTTCCTTTTAATGGAAACAATAAAAATTGATCAAGACATTGAGATCTTACCGTTGTTTTTAATCTCTTCTTGAGTCCTTGATTCCCACCATACAAGTGTTGATCCCTCCATCCTCAAGGAAGCCAATTGAATCTTTATATCATCTTCTTGAAGGTTATGAATTATGAAAGAAACCTCCAATTGACGAATCCAATTGTCCATTATGTGCATTTACCTCGCCATTATACATTGGAAGCTCAAATTTTACATCACGTTTGAGTAAGGGAGTTTTTCCTTTTGTGGTTTTTGAGTGAGTATGGGTGGTTTTGGATGTGGAAGTGGAATATGATGATGATGGTGATGATGAGGATGATGATGAAGATGGTGGATATGGAGTAGGCTTTCCTCCACTACCCTTTGAATCCCTCTCAGCTTCATCCTTTTTGTCCCTCTCTTCAAAGAGGATCCTAACCCTTTCAGTCATTTCATAGAAAGCCTTCTTGTATGCTTCCTCTTTCGAAATACCTTCAGTCTCACCTACACCTGACATGATGGCTATGGATTCAAGCCTAGCTTTTGGTGCAACTTGTACCTCCTCAATCTTAGCTAGAGATAAAACTTGAGGTGCTTCAAGTGCAGCTATGAGTGAAACTTTGGGTGGAGATGGTGCCCTTGTGGCTCTCCTTCTTTTGGTCCTAACCTCAAGACTAGCAACCAATAGTTTCCCTTCTCCTCTCTACAACTTCAACCTTGTAAGCATCACAAATTTGCAACCATTAAAACCCTACTTGCACAAAACTCAAGAAAATCAAGCAAATAACCTTTCAACCTTTGCTCTAATACTACCTTGATATGAATCTGAATGTTAGTTTTGTTGTGCTAATTTCATCTTTAGAATTATAAACAATTTGTTGATCTTTTTCTTCATGTGCATAGGTTTCTTGAGGTGTTTGTGAGTGTTAAACAGGTAAATGTATTGAGTTTTATGTTAAATTCATGAGCATAAAAACATTAAAAAATAATGTTGAACAACATCAATAAAATGTACAGCAAACTGTCAAAATGATCCATTAACACAATTTTTTGATGAAGGAGTTCACCTCTCCTGGGCTACATCTCCTTGGTCCAGCTTCCATGGCTTGGGCCTCTCTATTAGCTCAAAATGGGAAAAAGTGATGTTTATAATCATCTATTACTCCTGAAACCTACTTCAATGTGTTCAGAATGTCCAAATCATCCATAATAGACTCTTCTTTCTCCCAATTTGGTTGAATTTTGCAAAATTTATGGCCTCCTCAATTCTGGCCTAGGAAACCCCACTAAAACTAGAGAAAACTCCAGTTAAGGCTGCTAATTTTGGAGATCCGCCAAATAGGTCGCCGTATTAATCAAGATTAATTAACTGATAAGTTGGATTAACTAATGAATAAGTGTGAGTTTAAATGCATTAAGTGTGTTTTATGAAATCTGCATTAACCATATGATTAGTGCTTATAAATAGTGATTATGGGTGATTAAACCACATTTAATACTTTAATCCTACCATTAAACTTCAACTCTAATCCTGGTCATAGCGCAACAGTCATGTGGTGGGTGGGCTAGCCCCCTCCTTACCCCTGCCAGATGAACTGTATGAATATAAATATAAATCGTGAGCATATGTTAATAAGAAATAAAGTTGTGGTATGTTGGTAAGCTCGACATGTTGTGTGGGAGAGGTCATGAGGTCGAGCCCCGACCTCCGCTCAACCTGTGTATAAAAGTTTTTCCACCCATATATATATTAATACGACCATTGAATATATAAAAATTCGAATAACTTGACCTTAGTAAATTGAAATTTGGCCTTGACCTTGGTCCACCAGAGGGGGCACGTGGTGGCCCCTGGCTGCACCACGTGTTTCCATCTGGTTGGACTATTTCAACCATATAATAAAAACAATGCACCCATAAAAATAATTTCGACCTTAGGATAAAAAAAATTCACTTTCTAAACTTTCCAGTGAATGCTTCAGTGACACTTGTCACAGTGTCATTGGGCGAAAATGATGGAATATTCCCAAAATATCCATTTTTTTCTTACTAGGCTACCATGTCACCAATCTGTCACTTCTGCAAATTTTTTAGTTGTTTAGGAAAATGAAGATCATGCTCTATCTTCCTCATCCGGAGTCAGTTTTTGATGAAACGAATTGCGTCAGATACTTGGAAAAAATCTCTTCATTATCGTTCAGTTTCCAATCGATTATGAGCACTTCCATTTTTTAGATTTAACACTAATCACCTGATCATCAGGGATTCAAGGTGCGCTCATGCAATCAAGGATAAGGAGGGCACACTGGAGCATGCCGAAGGGACAAAGGGAAAAAAATTCAAGCCTTCAAGGTCCACTCATGTGCTCAAAGAGGGCATTGTTCTTCGTGTCAAAGGAGTGCACTCGTAGCTTCAGGCTTTGTTACTGCGCCATGCACTCAAAAGGAAGGATGAAGCTTTGTGCTTCATGAGTGCGACATGCGCTCTAAGGACTCGTCTTTTGTGAGTATGACATGCACTCTTAAGAGTATGAAATTATTCATGTTGAAGGAGTGCGCTCATAGTCCTCAAGTGTGCTTGTGGTTTTGAAGTGCACTTTTTAAGGCAAGAAGGTCCCTATTTTTTCAGAGTGCGCTTTTTTTAGGGGAGGGAAGGTCCTTGTTCTTCTGAAGTGTGCTTTTTCACTGAGCGTTCAAAGTTCGCTTCATTGTTTTGAAGTGTGATTCATTGTTTTAAATAGTGTTAAGACTTGGGAGGGTACAATTCTCTCCAACAATGGTTTCTTGTTCATTTGGATGCGCTTTTCATTGGGGGAGGAAACACAAGGCTAGGTGACTTATCATTAGGTAGTACTAATGCATTGTGATAGGGAAGAGACCTTAGAAAAGACTTAGTGCATAAGTATGGGAGGAAATATACATCAATGAGGCTCATGAATAAGTTGTGCTTATCACCTAGTAAGAGGATTAATGCATTTAGAACTTGCGTTGGGCTGAAGGACTAAGAAGAACTCCCACAATGGATAAGTGTAGACCAACAAAGTAGGATAAAGAAATTCATCCTAACATGACTCAAAGATAGGTCACACACATAAATTCCATCAATACAAGCTAATGGAATGCACAAGGCTCATGAACAATAGTCACACCTTAAAACAACAACAAAGTGACACCTATTTATAAGTGTGACAGTTGAAACGACACATTATAACACTTAGAATACAATCTATGATAGAAGTGACGACTATTGCCAAAAGGTGTGCTAATATTAAAGAATATGTCTAGCGCATATTTTAATGATATGAAAGACCATATAATGCATAAGAGTGCACCAGAACTAACTTTTGTGATGCGCAAAAGTGTGACATATGCAAGAGTGAAAACACAAAAGCAACACCTATGCCAAGAGGAAACATGAAGACGACACTTGTAAAATGAAAATGACCTTACAAGTGACACATTCTAGAGCGAGGATAACCTGAAAATGACACTTATTAAAGTAAAATCAAGTTAAAATGACAACCACAAATATGAAAGCGACACTTGTGAAGTGGAAATGCGCAAAAAATTACAGTTGATAAAACTCACCAAAATAGAAATACAAATGCAACCAAGTGAGGGGAACTGTCAATAAAATTGCACACTAACTATCAACATGAGTTGAACATCACACATGCACCATATTTATTGATGGTGATACGCCTGCCCAAGATTGCGTAAATGAATCATTCTCATGAACTCATAGAATATTGAGCATGTGTGTGCAAGTGGCTTGACAGTTTAAAACTAGGAAAATGCTTAAATTCTGTACAAAGTATCAGACGATCATGGAGTAACCATAAGGTGATATATTTTAAGATCATCAGTAGGCTCCAAATTTCAAGTGTCATGAAAATTTTGGAGGGTGTTGATCACATAGACAACACTTGGTGACACACTAGTAGAACTCCAACTTCTTTGTTTAGGTTTAATTCTCTAAGTGCAAGGTCTCAATATTTCGGAAGTATTGACTCATCTAGCAGATTACATTGGATTCCACACTTACCTAGTTATATATATAGTCCCCTCCATTCCCTTACTCAGTTAAACACATACCAAGGATTTCCAAATCATAATTTTTTCGATATATGAAATGGTAATATGCACAATGATTTTAAGATATTCAAAGTATGAGTTTCATCTCTGTTGTTTCTCTACTACAAACAGACTTGGAAAGTACCTCGATGGAGTCACTACAGGATCAGAATCGTTGCTTCACTATCTGAGAGCCTGGAAAGTACCCTGGTGAAGTCACTTGATTGACCTCCCTATGCAGGAAGCACTTATTTTCTTTCTCCCTTTATTTATTTATTCAATAGGATTGTGCTTCGACACTTATTATTTTCAATGAATGGAAGAGTGATCCCGAATTATTGAGAGAATAGGAGGATGCCCCTTCATAGAAGTATTTTTAACCTCTAATATTGGTTTTCTCACTAATTAATTTTCCCACTACCTTCTCTACTTGATTGGATCAAAAAGAGAAAACGCTATTTACTTACAATTTTGAGTTGAGGAATGAGGACCCTATAATAGTTACGGGCTTTATAGTTCGACCAAAGGCTTTCCATTTGAGTGGATTTTATTCTCCATTAAGACATCATTGACTTTAAATATATGTAAAAAAAAGATGGAGAAGAGGTAACAGATTAGCCAAGCATTGTTGGTCATTACAATTTCCGTTTTCAAGTTTTTCCACATGTTCTTTGAGCCAAACAGGATCATATTTCATGCAAAGTCTTATTGAGAAAAACAACAAGAAAAAACATGAAAAATAAGGAAACAAAACGAAAAATAACCAAGCTAATGGAGGAAAAACATAAAAAAACATGTTGAATATACAATAATAAAACAAACAAATGCAAAGACTCAATGGAGACTAGGGTAGAGGGTGGATACAATGCAAGGGAAACTAAATGAAACTAAGCCTACTCATAACCTACCTCACTAGAAGGTCAGGGTTAAGTGTAATGATATTTCATGAAGCCACCGTAATTTTTCCATACCTACAAACACAAAGGTAAGAGAAATTACAATCAATATATAATAATGTGCAATAGAAAAAATTAGAACTTTAATATCTTGCATATAAAATAGAAGGTATTTCTAAAGGAAGAAAGATGTGCCATACTCCCTATTTTTACCCAAAATTCCACCTTAACTTTTTTATAAGAATGGATATCATACAAACCTCAAAAACTTCTTGTGAAAGCACCTACATATATATTGTATTTCTTAGCAAACATCAAAAAAGATCATAACTTTCTCTTAGCAAATGGGCTTGCTAAGTAAGATGCTTCTAACTGATGATAGATTAGATCATGAAATTCAAAAGAATATTCTTGGAAATCCTGGATTTCTTGAAAGAAATATTTTTCGATTAATAGTGTGGAATCAACATGAGAATATTGAGAGGGAAAATAAATTTTATCATATTCAGAAATCTTGTCAAGATAGTGAGGACCTGACATAACCATCAGTGGAGGCTGAAGTGCCTAAAATGCTTGAAAAGTATCTGAATATTTAGAAGATAAGCCATAAATATTGGTTGATGTAAAACAACCATCATTATGTATACTGGTGGGGAAATTATTAATTTAATGGCACTTATTAGGACAATAACCATGATCAGATGGTTTGATTAAGGCATAATATTATCGGTTAGGAGACATCAAAGATAGATAAGTTTGAACCACTTTATAAATTATTTTAATGAAAGAATAATCCTCCTCATATTTTGAATGCAACAAACCATCTACTTGTGACTGGCTACAACCCGAAATGAAATCATAATCATTTAAAAGGAATGCCAATATTGAAAACACATGAAACCAGCCGAGATGTAGTGGATGAAAAAGAGGAACTTGATTCAACGGATAACACAATCACTCATTGATACTCAAGAGGAGATCTAGTGCCATGCAGAAAATAATCAGTATCAAAATATTCACAAGAAGGATTAGGAGTTGATTACTTTGAAAAGAATGTGAAAAGTATGAATTCTTCGGCCAAAGATAATCTTTAGAATGATCAACTTCACAACTTTGCTCATCCATGAAAGGTATACATTCCAAACCCAAGTTTGATACAATAGATTTAAATGAGGAATGATCAATTGGAACATTATCTTCAGTCCAATCAAAGACCACATCTTGAAAGTTTAAAGAGCTATATTCAAAATAACAAACATCTTTTAAGAAGGAATTCAGATTCAATGATACTGTGCAAATGAAAGAATTATGCGAGAATATCCAAATCTTACTTGGTTCAGGGAGCTTACAAGAGTCGCAAGAACTTGACATAACCATCAACAGAGCAAGATGCGATTGACATGGGAGGGTGTTGGAACTAGGTTTCGCATCGCCCCGGGTGGCGGCGCACGGGGC